>CAUYQG010057297.1:0-95863 GCA_963574415.1 Tarsius wallacei | reverse complement strand
GAGGGAGTGCAGCCCCAAGGTCATGACTCACTGCAACCTCCGACATCCTGGACTCAGGCAATCCTTCCGCTTCAGTTTCCCAGCTAACGGGACTACAGGTGCACACCATCGTGCCAGGCTAATTAAAAAAAAATTTTTTTTATTGTAGAGATTAGGTCTCGCTTGCCCAGGCGGGTCTCGAACCCGCGGGCTCAGGCAATCCACTCACCTCAGCCTCCCAAAGGCGCGGGCTTACAGGCTGAGCCACCAAGCCCGGCTCAGTCTACCTTTTAAATGTCAAAGTGCAGTGGCCTTAGGACCTCAGGTGTTTCCATGGCAATCTGTCCCAGCCAGGCCCTGTCTGTAAGCCAAGGAGTTTGCTCTTGTGGCCTGTCCTCTGCCAGGCTGGCTAGAAGAAAGCAGTCCCATGGCTTGCAAGGGTTGAGTTCCTAGAAAACAGCAATACTGCTCAGTACTTTTTTTCCTGGACCACTCCACTGCACTGCTATGGGTAAGGCAGTCTCCCATGAGAGACTGCAGTCTTGCAAGGCTCAGGGGGCCCACTAAGTCTGTGGCAGGAGCACAGAACTCCTGATTTCCCCTTAATTACCTTCCCCATTATGTCTGGAGGTTGCTGGTGGACTGTAGTGGTATAGGGGAGAGGTGACCAGTTTCAACATAGGTCTATTAATTTTCCCCTCTTTTGGTTCTCTCTCCTTTGATGAGTCATGGGGGGTTCTGCTGGTTATGTTCCTCTCTGGGTGCTGAGGACTCTCTATATCTTAGTTTATTCCATAGGAGAAACTCACTATAGCTGCCTCCCATTGGCCACCTTAATCCAATCCTCATAATTGACTTTTGACATTCAAATATGATTACAGTCTTAGCAGCTTTAGGGTATGGATAAGCATTGGTTTTTATTAATCATATACTAACACCTGACATTAAATGATACTCTATTCTAAGAGATATTATATATTAATGAATTTTTAAATTACTTAAAATTTATTTCTATAGAATATGAATGAATTAATAAAAAATATACACAAACTCACACCATGCACAACTAAGAGTGATTACCTGTTTAGAATTGAAATATACAACTCTTTTTTTTGTAATAGTAAATTATTTTTAGAACCCATTACATGCCTAATGTTTAAAAAATAAAGTTGGTAAAATGAATTCAACTTTGCCTTGTTTTCCCATGCGTTCTGTTAGTAACTCTTAATACTCACATTTTAACATTTATGTTTGACCTTGTCAAAACACAGTTCACTATATGATGATTATAAAGTTACACCCGCCCTGAACTTATAGCCTGTAAAGCTGCTGTTTCATGATTTGACAAATAATTCTGGTAATAAATTTTGTTGATATACTTTTTCTCTACAAAATTATGCTACTTCATATTAAATCATGGGTTCTTTATAATTGCCACTTTCTGTTGATACAAAAATAGTAATATAGCTAAGATTCATATGCCTTCTTTTAAAAAATAGCTGAAAGATTTTGCCCAAAATTTTCACCCCTTTTCCCACTTCATCAGTTGCTAGTAGGTTAGATAAAGAGATGATTTTGAGAATAAATTTGACTAAGCAAATCAAATTTATTTGGAACAAGAAGACTTTTTTTTGGCCCAAATTTAGATTAACATTCATATTTTTTAACTTAATTTATCAAGTATTACAGACAATCTAATATGTATCAAGTACTATTCTAGGAAATGATGCTGGTAATTCTCTCTAATGGGTGGGGCAATAAACAAACATATAACACGGATACTGATAAAACTTATAAGTGGTATTTAAGCTGAGATCTGAGTCACAGAAAAGGCAGCTATGTGGATATCAGGGGAAGAGTATTCCAGGCATAAGTAATACCTGTGCAAAGGTCCTAGTCAGAAAATGCTCTTGGAATGTTGGAGAACATTGTCTATAAAAGAGAAAGTGGTATTTAGTTAGCAAGGAAGACAGTAGTGGGAGAAGTGACTGACGATGAAAGGAGATGGAACTAGATGCCCTACATTTAAGTTACCTCTTTGAGAAGCAGTGAACAGATTGAAGTATGTTTTTATAAACACTTGCTCAAAAATATCTGTGGCTCTAAGGATACATGTTATAAAACTCTATACAAGGGGGGACCCAAACAACCTGGAATTTATTTATTAAAAAATGTGTATTTATTCTTACATGTTTAAACTTCAGTCACCTCCAAAGCCCTCTTCACTTGATGCAATAAACCTGAGATGCTTTTTCCACTGCTTAAAACAGTTTTTGAACTCATCAATTTTGTTGCCTTTTGGTGCTTCTGCTGTTTTTTTGTTTCACCTCTTCCACATTGGCAAATGTTTCTCTTTGAGGACTTTTTCATCGGGGGAAACAAAAAAGTTGCTCTGGGCAGATTAGGTGAGTAGGGAGGGTGACAAAGGGGTCATACCTTTTTGGATTAAAAACTGCTGAACACTCAGAACAGTGTGGGTAGATACACTCATAAATCACCTCTTAGGAAATGGGCAAATGCGTTGAAAGAATCTCCAAGAAAAAATTCACTGAAACTGAATGCAGCCTCTCAAAACAATGTTAGCTGTTATGCTGATGCCAGTGGGTTCCCACAGCACTTACCTAGTGGGAGAAGCCTATACTACAAGGGCCGCATCCTCTGAAAAATAATTTTTTGGGGTGTCCTCCCTTGTATATTGTTAATAAAATTAGCATAAATGTATAGATAGATGGATATATTTTATCTATTTTAAGAGAAATTATTCTCCTTTAAAATTTAAGTTCTCTTGGCAGTTTTGTGGTTTTTTTCAACATAACTGGATTTTGAAGACTGGAAAATTAAAATTCAATATTCACTGAAGAAAATGTATCAGTTCTTTTACATGAAGTTAAATAAAAATAAGAGCTCTATAATATTATTATCTTTGAAGTAATCTAAAGAAACTTCATCTGAATCTGTAATATTGAAACCTAAGGACACTGCTTCCCCTGTAGACTGTCATGCTTCATCACCCTTGCCTTCCTTCCTAAACACCAGCTTGGAGAGGGCGTGCCTCTTTTTGCTTTTCATTGCTGCTTACAGACCATTGAGCCCTCGTAAACCATATGCCATTAGGTTAGATCATATGGGACCCTTGTTTGTACAGTCATCATATCCTCCTTACTTTCATTTACTGAAGATTTCAGTGCCTGCCTCACTGTATTCGTCTCCAAAATAATTTCTGTTCCTCTCTTGATGATTTTGATACCTCCCTAGATGATCAAATCAGCATGCTGATTTCTTCATTTCCTGTTCTTCACTCACCTCAGCCACCTACTGTATGGGTATATTTTAGACCTTGTCATTACTAATAAGAACTTACACCCCAAATTTCAATTTCAAGCATATACTCATTACCCACCACCTCCATCTTGCTATGTCTAGTAGTTTCACTGAAACAATGATTTGACTCCTCCCGGCTTTCTCATTCATTAACCCGACCATCTTTTCACTATAAATAGCTTTCCTCATTTCCCTCATTATTTTACATAGACTCACATTGTCACTTTAGGACTACTACCCTGAACACACCAACTCCTTCAACTCACTTTATTATCATCATTTCTATCTGGCAAAACCTCAGTGCTAGTTTAACTAAAGCTCTCTACCCAGTGGTGTTTCCTTTTCTCTTACAATAGTAACTTCCCTATTCCTTTCCCGAGTTCTACCTGGCCCGAAATATCAAGTGTAGTCCTGGTGTAGTAATCATTTAATTCATTCATTCATTTAATCATTTATTTCATAAATGTTATTGAGAATGCATACACAATATATATTCAATATATACACAATATATACATAGTATATATCCAATATCATATAGTGAAATATTTTTTTCTTTTATTTTTTAGTTTAAAGATGTGGGGTACAGTTCACAGTTAGGTACTGAACTGGTCATTGTACAGGTAAAGCATGGGTACCCTTATTGGTGTTATGTGCCACACCCTTGGCAGTATTCTACTACTGCCAATCTCTTTCTTATAGTATTCTAATAATGTTCTCAATAACATTTGTGAAATAAATGATTAAATGAATTAATTGAATAATTACTAATATATCAATTAATAATTACTAATATATTAATTAATAATTACGTATACACACACACACACACACACACACATATGTATATAATGCCCAAAGAGTCTAGGATGGCAGAAGGGGAGAACCAGAGAATGAGGAATGAGTTTAAGAAGAGGAAGCATAGAGCAAGTGGGCATTGTTGGGCCTTATAAATTCTTTAGCTTTAAGTCAGAGAAAGATGAGAGCTATTGGAGCAATTTGGTTCCAAAGAAGCAAAAGTGGAAACAGGGAAACCAATTAAGAAGGTATTTACACATTGCAAATTCAATATAATATTGTCTTAGACCAGACTCCAGACTCTATACTGGTGAAGGTGGTGGGAATTTGTTGGATTTCTGAATACGTTTTATTGAATTTAAATAAATTGCTGAAAAGATATGTTACTGGATTGAATATGGGTGTGAGTGAACGAGATAGTCAAAGATGACTCCATAGTGTTCAGTCTGAGAAATGAGAAGGATGAAAATGCCACTTAGAGAAAAGGGAAAGACTGAGAGTGAGACAATATTTTATACTCTGATCCAGTATACCATTAACATTGCACTGCAGAGAGCAAGTAATTAGTGTGTGTTTCAAGGGGCTCAAACAAACATAAAAGCCTATGGGGTAAACCAGTCACAGAAGTGAGTGACGTGAGCTTTGCATAAAATAACCAAAGGTAGTTCAAACTCAGCCTCTGTAGTGGGGTAACATCAGGCCATGGTGGAGACAGAACAGAAAAACCGTTCTCTCAGTTGTAGCAGATGGCTGCCATGCAGAAATGCAGGCATTGTCATTGAAACGGTTGTTTACTTGAGGAAAGCAGGAGATCTCAGTTTTTATGAGAAGTATCTTAATTTTTAAAAATGATGCTTGCAATTCAAATCAATTAAAAACACAACAGACGCTAAAGAAAACCTGCGATCACAAGAAGTCTGCGCACAGCTCTGCGAGTCTGACATTTGTGGACGTGGCCCTCAGCTCAGTGGCTGCTGAGTAGTTCACCAAAAAGACAAACACAGAGGGAAAGAGGAGGGGCCCCTGGTTCATGTCCTCCAGGCCGTTCAGAAAACATGGAGTTGTTCCTTTGGTCACATACATGCGAATCTACAGGAAAGGTGATATTGTAGACATCAAGGGGATCGGTACTGTTCAGAAAGGAATGCCCCACAAATGTTACCATGGCAAGACAGGAAGAGTCTACAATGTCACCCAGCACGCTGTTGCCATTGTTGTTAACAAACACGTCAAGGGTAAGATTCTTGCCAAGAGACTTAATGTGCATATTGAGCATATTAAGCACTCAAAGAGTCAAGATAGCTTCCTGAAATGCGTGAAGGAAAGTGACCAGAAAAAGAAGGAAGCCAAGGAGAAAGGCACGTGGGTTCAGCTGAAGTGCCAGCCTGCTTCTCTCAGAGAAGCACACTTTGTGAGGACCAACCGAAAGGAGCCCAGGCTGCTGGAACCTATTCCCTATGAATTCATGGCTTAATAGGTGTCAAAAATAAAAGATCTCTGGATCATAAAAAAAAAAAGAAGTCTACATGCTACAACCTGAAACATCTCGTGGGAGGAGGTCCACTTTAATAAGAGTTGGAATTAAAGACATAAGTTTGAGTTCCATCTGGACAATTATACCGTTGGCTTACCTGAAGCCAATTATTTATCCTGTCTCAGACTTGTTCTCCTAGTCTGGAAATGTTAAAAGGACAGATAAAATTTAAAGTCTATAAATTCCTTTAAGATTTACAGATCTAGGTTTTTGACAAAGAGACAGCCCTATGGGTGACCAAAGCTAGCATGCTTATGACGGTACATAGTTGAGAGGGTAAGGAAAGTTTTCCTGTTTCCAATCATCTACCTACTAGTATATCAATGTTTGATAGAGAAGATCAGCTACAATACAGGACCTGCATAATGAGATGCGGGCAGCCAAAGAGTAGGGTCGCATTCTTGCCTGCTAGGAGTGGAAAGCCTGCCTGGAGAGAAAAGGTGTTTATCATTTATTAATTATCTGAAGACAAAGTTCTAACTCAAGAATACCTCAAGAGATTATAAAATTCTATGTAATGACTCACAGGTAGATTACCTGGGAAGGAAAATGATAATTCTCAAAAGTTCTGCTTGATGTTTCCATTTCTGACTTGAATGATAGCATAAAGGCCTCATGATCTACCTGGATAAATCTCTGTAGTTTAAATATAAGGCAGCCAAATTTAAATTCGATTCTTGCATTTTTTGCTATGAGTCTTAGGCATATTTTTTAAAATTCAGGAGAGGCAGATTCCTTGACCATGATACTGGACTACAATTAATAATTATTAACTATTAACTCATTAGCTTGGGGAAAAAGTAATGTAGAAGAGTTAAACAACCTCCTATTATTTTATCCTCTCACTCAGGGAAAGTTTACATGATTTTATAACTTCAAATTGTTGTTTCAGATATATTAGTGAGTTTGTATACGCACCTGTGGTATCCTCTCTTTTTTGTAGACTGCAAAGATTGCTTCTTTTCAAATTGTATTCACTTCATAAACAATTAACCTGCTACAGAGGGCATGTTGTTATTGTACTGAAGGAAGTCAGAAGTCAAGACAAATTTATGGAAGCACTAGAAATAAAACTTATGATTAAGGATTAAAAGATCCTTTGGTTTTATTAAGACGTAACAACAAAGAGACTATTGCTAGCTGCTTTCAGTCTATCAAGGGAGGCAAATATGTTTGACAAACTAGGACAAGGGGATTTAGTTCTGTTAAGAAAGAAACTGAGGAAGACAATTTCAGTTACCTACCTGTCTTCGTATAAAAGAGGGTAATAAGTCCTTCTTTTGTGACCACTTTCACTAGAAATTCTTCCTCTGCCCTTGAAAATTCTAGTATATAATTCACCCCCGCAGAAAGATAGGTTTTCATGGTCCTTTGATTCCTCTCATCGCCAGGAACCCAAGTGCAACATCCTATATGATCTTGAGAACTCACAGGAAGCATTTTTCTCACAGGAAGCTTGAAAACCCATTGCTCAGTTTTATGTTTCTCTTCAGTTTAAAAATAAATCTTTATGTTTTGTAGGCATAAAAGAATCTTCTTAGTTATTTGGCCAATGTTCCTTTAATGAGGATTCTTTTTTTTTTTTTTGAGTTGGAGTCTTACTCTGTCGCCCAGACTGGAGTGCTGTGGCATGCTCATGGTCACTGCAGTCTTGACCTGCTGGGCTCAGGTGATCCTTCCACCTCAGCCTTCCAAGTAGTAAAGATTCTTTAAGAATCGGAAATGCAGCCGGGGCTCGGTGGCTCAGCCTGTAATCCCGCGACTTGGGAGGCTGAGGTGAGTGGATTGCCTGAGTCCACAGGTTCGAGACCCGCCTGGGCAACTTGGCGAGACCTCATCTCTACAATAAATCCAAAATTAGCCGGGCGCGGTAGCGCGCCCCTGTTGTTCTGGCTACTCAGAAGGCTGAGGCGGAAGGATCGCCGGAGCCCAGCGGGTCGAGGCTGCGGTGGCCGGGAGCGGCCACTGCACTCCAGTCTGGGTGACAATGAGACTCCAACTCAAAAAAAAAAAAAAAAAAAAAAGGATCGGAAATGCTTTCGCTTCTGTTCAAGATGGAGAAGGAGAAACCAGGACCTCACTCAGTTGACTGCCTGGAGTTTCCAATGTATTGCACAGGATGGGGAACCTCCCAGAACCTGACAGTCTGATTTGAGGAAGTAGAAACTGGAGTTCACAGAAACCAAGATGGCCAGAATTGTGGAGCAGAATAACAGACAGGAAACAATTATACAGTGAGAAAGAAGAAGGAGTTCCCTCAAGCCTGCAGCTCAGAACTGATTTGCACAAGCATGAGAGGTAACTGCCGAAAGTGGAGGGGGACACTGGAAAGTAATAGAACAAGTCACACAGGACTAGGAATAATTCTTGTTCTTACCAGCTAGAGTTTAAAACCATGTAATAAATGGGTTACTGGATAGAATTATCAGAAGGTTATTATCTTACCAAAATTTAGCCTTAGACAAAAGCCATTCTGTACCTGCCTTAATGAAACAAAAGTGCAAACTTTTTTTTTTTAGATTTTTAATGTAAAGATGTGGGATACAATTCAGGGTTAGGTATACAATCATTGATCACGCAGGTACCCCTGGAGTGCAAACCTTGAGCATCGCTTAATTTCATGTAATCTAATCGAACGCCAAACTAAAGTCAACACCTTTTTAAAGCTTATAAAAATCCAGCAACAATGTCCAGCACCCAATCACAAATACACAGGCAAACAAAGAAATTAAAAAAATTTATCTATATGAGAAAGAGAGAGAAAGAAAGAACAGATTCAGAACTGAAAAAGATTGAGCTAGTAGACAAGGATGCCAAAACAGTGATTATAACTATTCTCCATATGGTCAAAAGAGTATAGGAAAACATGCTCATGACTAAGACAGAAATGAAAGATATTTATTTTTAAAAAGGAGCTGAGAAGATTTTTTAAGTTTATAAAGTTGAAACTTGAAAACCTAGGTAAAAAAAGAAAGTCTAGTTATTACTGTATTTCAGAAATCGTGAAAACTGTAAAACTCAGAAAAATGCATAGATAATATTCATTAAAGATATCCTATAGGGTTTATTTGAATATAGCTTTTGCTCTCCAGTGGGGAACACCATACTTAATATATAGTTGGCTACTCAGTGCTTTCTGAGGGAATGCTGGAAACACAAAACTGCTCTTGAGTTATTTCCAACTATAATAAGGTATAAACTTTGTTTTTAAATGCTATTAAAATAAGTATCAACTTTCAGAAATATTTATTAAAAAAACAAAATTGTCCTGATTTTAATAAATTAGAGAATTGATCAAGTTCAGATTTTGAGATGATGACACATTTCTACTCTTAAATTTTAACATTTATTTTTTGAAATGTATTTTCATCTTTTTATCTTGCCAAAAAAAGGATTTAGCATTAATCCTAAATAGGTTTTGTAGCAGTCTTGCTATAAGTTTAATTCTTCTCTTTGTTTTTACCCAATCAACTCTATGAGAATAAGAAATAAGTAATTGGTACTCTGTAAATTTTGTAATGTTTCTATACACAGATTGAAGAAATGTCCTTAAACTCTTTCCTCCTGTCATAGAGATTATTCCCCAGATGAATAATTACATAAAGTATGGTATATAAGTAAATACATAAATACAGTTATGTGTTACTTAATGGTAGGGAGATGTATTGAGAAATGCATTGTTAGGTAATTTTGCCACTGTGCAATCATCATAGAGTGTACTTAACACAAACGTAGATGGTTTAGGCTACTACATGCTTAGGCTGTGTGGTATAGCCTATTGCTCCTAGGCTATAAATCATGTTACTATACTGAATACTGGCAATTGTAATAAAACCGTAAATATTTGTGTATCAAAACGTAGATAAGGTGAAGTAAAAACACAGTACAATTGGCAAAAAGTGATACACCTATGTAAGGCACTTACCATGATGATACTTTCAGGACTAGGTGAGTCAGTGAGTGAGTGAGTGGTGAGTGAATGTGAAGACCTGGAACATTACTGTCCACCACTGTAGATTCTATAAACATTGTGTACACTTAGGCCACACTAAATTTATAAAATGATCATTTTCCTTCCTCTATGATAAATTAACCTTACCCATTTTACTTTATAACCTTTTAATTTTTTTTTTTTTTTTTTTGAGTTGGAGTCTCACTCTGTCGCCCAGACTGGAGTGCAGTGGCCTCCCGGCCACCGCAGCCTCGACCTGCTGGGCTCCGGCGATCCTTCCGTCTCAGCCTTCCAAGTAGCTGGAACTACAGGCGTGTGCTCCCATGCCCGGCTAATTTTTTGATTTATTGTAGAGATGAGGTCTCGCCAAGTTGCCCAGGCGAGTCTCGAACTCGCGGGCTCAGGCAATCCACTCACCTCAGCCTCCCAAGGCGCGGGATTACAGGCTGAGCCACCGAGCCCGGCTAACTTTTTAATTTTTTAAAACTTTTTGACTCTTGTAATAAACACAACATAAAAACACAAGCACGTTGTATAACAGTCAAAAATATTTCTTTTTATTCTTATTCCGCAAGCTTTTTCAATTTAAAACATTTTTAAGTTGTCTTTTTCACTTGTTAAACTTTTGTGTTCAAATCACACAAAAAAGGAAAATACAAACACATGCCTTAGCTTAAGTTGCACAGGGTCAAGATAATCAGTATCACTGTCTTCTACCTCTACATCTGGTCCCATTGGAAGGTCTTCAGGGGCAATGACACACAGGGAGCCATCATCTTCCAGGATAACAATGCCTTCTGCTGAAGGATATGCCTGAGGCTGTTATACGGTAAATTATTTTTTTAACAAGTAGAAGGAATATGCTCTAAGATAGCAGTCAAAAGTACAGTATAACAAATAGCAATACCAGTAACATAGTTATTTATTATAATAATCAAGTATTATGTACTGTTCATAATTGTATGTGCTGTATTTTATACAACTGGCAACATGGTAGGTTTGTCTATACCAGTGTCACCACAAACATGTGATTAAGGCATTCTGTGATGATGTCACGATGGTTATGACATCATTAGGTGACAAGAATTTTGGGGGCCCTTTATAACCTTACAGAAACACCATCTTATTTGTGGTCTCTCATTGACCAAAACATTGTTGTGGTGTATGACTGTAGCTATAAAGGACGGCACATAACGCTTTGAGATTATTCTAGAAAAATAATATTTCTAGCAGCCAGATTCTTTGTATTGTAAATCTGGATCTGCCTGATTCTCTCCTTTATTTTCCTCACTATGATCTGAGAATTCTTTCTATTTAAAAATTTTCTTAGTTCTTTTTCATTTGCTTAGCGACTCGGTGCTTTGGAGAAATAGATGCCTTATACATAACTTTATCAATACAGGCAAACATAACTAATGGCAAACTACAGCCACATTAACATATTGCATCATTAAGTGTTTTTTTTCCCCTGCAATTTTTTACATCTTGGGTGCACTAGAAGATGTTAAAACATCTTTATAAAGAATAACTCTGATTTTGTGAGTTTTAAAAAATGCATCATCTGAACAGATATATTCAGATTTGGATGTTATATCTGACACTTCAATTCAAAGTTAAGGCCACCAGCATTTACAGCTACTGTTGTTCCATTAAATCTTTGTCAGAGGGAAAAACAGAGGATTACTTTCTTTCATATGCCTAGTACATTCAGCACTACACTTTTTAAAAAATGTCACTTAGTCATCAACACAAATTTCAGTTTTCAATTGAAACTCAGATAGTGTTATTATTTAGACATTGGCATTAGCACTTCAGGACTAGGGCACATATCATAGATATGAATGCAATTTTGTTATTTGAAAAGTATGATAGAGGATTTGGGAATTGACATGTTGCAAAAATATTTCATTTGCAGTTTTACTTGGTGTACTTTCAGCATTATTGTTGCCTAGACTTATTTCACTTCAAAGCATAGTTTGAGATTCTCTATATTGAATTATTATTTTACACCCATTTCAAACATGATAGTTATGTTAACAATTCATTCAATTTATTGCTACACATCAAAGTATACCAGTAAGGATACAAAGAAACAACCAAATTCAAAATGGAACAAAAGGAAAACCATATTAATAAAAAAATTCTCCCACAGATAATTGGTGATATTAGGCTGTCTGCTTCTCAAACTATAGAAAGTGGCTTTACCATGGCCATGAGACTTCATCTGTCTTATATTCCATACTATTTTGTGAATTGTCTTTTTAATATCACATGCCAACCATATTTAATTTTAATTAGCATGATACTTTCATTAAAAGAGATATTCTAGAAGTTGTTAGATCATATATATAGAAAACCTTGTTGCCATAAAACTCCATGAAGAATTTTGTTTGCAATGGGTATGTGTACCAACATCTTCAACAGCTAAAACACTTTGCTGTTACCTTTTGTTTGTGCAAACTCTTGTCATTTTACCATTATCAATGATAAACATGGGAGGTTGCTAGGAGATATTTTGTAATAAATATGTAACAAATTTAGTGATGGGGCATTTTTCTCTTTTGAAAACTATTTTACCATTTTTCACTTCATCCCAATGATCTCCAAATTCTAGATTTATATCTTTATCTAATTCTGTAAACACAAGAATTTGACATGAAGAAGTGAAAGATTTTAAAACATGTTTTTCCATTCCCTCCCTCACTTGCAAGACAATTTTGTGAAAAACCGTTTCTTAGGGGTCTTGGTGACCTGGAATGGAATACAAAAAATAGACAAGCACTGGGTTTTCCCCAGTACTGGAAATGAGTGCTGTGCATATGAAAGGACTTCCAAGTTCTTCCTTCTTCAGGAGTGGATCAGTCCGTCACACTTGTGGGAATGGTCAGCAGCAAAGCATTCAAATGACTAAAGTAAAGACCTTTCACTACCACCAATAAACTGAAAGCTATACTCCTAACTTCAGAAACAAAACTTTAAGAGTTAAATCAGGCCCTAAAAGTTAAAATATGGAAATGCCATTAAAAACCATTGATCTGAATTAAGAAAGTTGTAGTAATTGAATAATATGTGTAAATTGCAATTCAAACTACTATAAAAATAGTATTAATTGTATGTTCCTTTGAAAGGCTGGAATATGACTAACTAAGTTAACCATGGTCAGGTATATGTATTTTTGAACTCTCTTTGGTTTTCTAGGGAGAAGAGTAATTATTGGCTTTCTGTTAAAACTGCCAAGTGTTGCAGTGAAGCATGAACCTATTGCATTGTCTTCTTTCTACCTGTACACCATCTTGCTGGTATTTGTCAAAGTGACGTTTGGATTTTATTCATTCAGAAAACAAATTTGATAACCTAATAATTGCTGAACACTTACTTGCAAGGAACCAGGCTTTGGGTGATATAATGACAGACAAGATACAATCTCTACCGTCTCAAAGATTACAATTAGTAAAACAAAACAAAACAAAACAAAACAAAAAACTGTTAAGCATTAGGTATGGATATGTGTCATATTATCACCGAATCTTTAGAGCTGTTTAAAATGCTTTAATTGTTGCTGTTTTTTTCTTTGTTACTCAGCATAGTATATTGAACAAAGGTATACACAATAACCAAAGCCTGAATGAATGAAACTGTGGCAATGAACTCTACAAAGTATTCTAGGAAAACTACTTCATGTGTCTTGAACTATTTGCTCAATGAACCTCAATAAAAATAAATAAGCAGCGGTAGCACTAAATCTCATACCTTCTGATCATAAAATCCTTGCAGATTAATGCATAATCACTATTACCATTTTATTTCCTTATCTTTGCCTGTGTTGTATTATATATAGTAATTATAATTGATTTTGTAGTATAGTTTCACAAATGCCATTATAAGTACTAAAGACTAAGAAAGATTTATTGTATATTTTAAATGTTAACTCTACAATTCTATTAAAAAAATCAACAAATGTTTAATAAACCCATGCTCATATATGAATTATCTTATCAGTGTTTATAGGCAGATTCATTTTTAAGACCACTTTAGTAAATACTCTTCTCAGATGACTCTTTCTCTAGTAGAATTACTAAAATCATTTTTCAAATTTATAGTTGATGAGTTTCTTAGAAAATTAATTTCATTAAAATGAAATCAGAAATTCATATAAAAGATGAATATGAAATAACTTGATGAAATATGTAGGAATACTTGTACAGCTAATACTACATGGACATTCACTTAGGGGAGGTCATTAAAACTGTATTTTCTTCTAGTCCATTATGACATTATCTGGTTCTTAGGTGCATGAATTTTAGCAAGAGGCTTGCTTTGCTCACCTTCTGATTTTTGAAGAAACTGCTTAATTTATTTTCCATAACATGATCAACAGATTTGTAGTTTCTGAACTGTAAAATGCCCAGGGAATTATTACTTGAAGTTATTGCCAGATGGGATAAGCAAACCTATTATGTCAGTAAAATGGATGATTCCTTAATATGGGCTGAAACTTCCACCTATTTAATTTTCTCTAGAACTAAGACATCAATGGTTTGCTTTGAAAATCTGAAAATACAAAGAAACAAACAAATAAAGGCTGCTATGTCAATCACTTCTATCTATCATTCTGTTGAGTGAAAAATAAAAGATAGAAAATTAACTCAGAATCACTTCCACATATGATTTAATAACCTAAATTTTCCATTTATCTCTGTTACATTCAGATATGTTTTACCCTTTTAGAAGGCAATTAATGTACATAGTCTATTGAATGTGTCATCAATATCCCCCCAAAAGTTTAATTTTTTACAACATGTACTGTATATGGTTAGTTTATAATATTTTGTTGGGAAAGTGATATTGTTTTCATAAACATCAAAATTTACATTTGAGAACGTTTTTTTTTTTTTTTTTTTGGCAAAGACTTTCTTCTTGTTTTCACCACCAAAAACTAGCATTTTATTCCCTTGTCTTTTGCTGTTTTCTTCATTAATTGTGATCTGTAAATGGAGAAGGCAAGATTCTGGCTTCCATATTCTTTATCTCCTTGTGTTATTCCTGTGTATGCTACATTACATGGCAAAAGGGTTTGAAGAAATTAAAATGATATCTTAAAATGATTATTCTGGATTATCTGATGGACCCAGAGTAATTATATTGGCTTGTAAAAGTGAAAGAAAAGGGCAGCATTTTGCCTTCAGAGCATCTAAAATATGAGTATCAGAAAGATGCAATGGAAGAAGAGGTAAGAGTGCTCAAAGCATAAGAGGGACAATCTGCCACTGCTGGCTTTGAAGATGGAGGAAGGACCTTGGGTCAAGGTATATGGGTAATGCCTTCAAATGGCAGCTAGAAAGGCAATGATTATCTCAGCTCTACAATCAGAAGAAGCTTAATTCTGCCAACAAAATGAGTGAGCAAGAGAGTCTCTCCCAGAGCCTCCAGAAAGGAACACAGCACTCCCAGCAGTTTGATTTTTTCCTTGTGACACTCTAAGTAGAGCATCTAGCTGAGCACCCTGTACTTCTGACCCACTGAATCCATGAGATGGTAAATTAGGTTTTTAAAATACTAAATTTGTAGTAATTTGTTGAAGCAGTGATAGACAACTAATACAGTGACTTTCAATTGTTTTGAGACGCTACATTACAAACTTCTAGCTAAATATGTATTTTATGTAAAATAAAATAGTAAATGATTGTCAAAATGTGAAAAACTGAAAAGTTATT
The DNA here is from genome assembly GCA_963574415.1 of Tarsius wallacei. NCBI lineage: Eukaryota > Metazoa > Chordata > Mammalia > Primates > Tarsiidae > Tarsius > Tarsius wallacei. Next base: position 80,565 of record CAUYQG010057297.1, on the reverse strand, counting down.
TTAGGATATTAAAAATAATAATAAAAACAGCCCTCATCTTCCAAAAGATACAGAGGGTGCCAAAAAAAAATGTACACACAGTTTAAGAGATGTTATCTATGTATTACCTTTCAAAGTTAAATTGAATTACAGTAGCAATGTGTAGTATGACATTCACTGAATCGTGCTTCCACCATTTTCTTTGTCCTGCCCGTCACATGGTGACACTAACATTCATTTGATTAATGCTAGCATTCATGTGATTATTGCTGTCTTTTGAGTGAACGTCATACTTAAATGCATATACATTATTTTTAGCACCCCTTGTAGTTACCAATTCTAACCAAGCTTTTAAACTTTTTTGGTCATATATATCAGTGAATTGTCTCCTTATTAAGTAGAATTTTTTAGAGTGAAATTGCTGTTAGTTGTAACATTTTCAAAGTCTAATATATATCAGAAAATTAATTTTTTTATTTATTGATTTCCACTTCCTCTTACTGAAAGTATTTGAGGTGAGAATAAATACGCTAAACATGTGTATCAACTATGTAACGTTATCCTTGACCTTGTTATTTTTCTGTCCTAATAGTATGCAATCTTTTTGTAGTAAGGCCAATTGTATTGAGAAAGAGAGAACTTAAAAAGAAGAAATATTGTTTGAGTACTGTGGTCTCAAGTAACCATTAAGTATCGTGTTTAAAGATCCCTTTGTTTGTTATTAAGAAAAGCCATATGAACCAGGTGAACTCAGAGAACATTTTCAGTAACTATTTTTGTGCTAGGATTATGTTATAGAACAAGGAAGTAACTCCATCATTATAACACATTGCCTGCTACTCGTTTTGAAGTTTGTAGGTTAAATCTGATGTTAATTGTAACTCTTTGGAATAATTTGGAAGCAGAATATTTATACCTTTACTTTTACAATGTAACTAGTAAAGAAACAGTTTTAAATCCGAAACTACTGTTTAAGTACATATATTCTTTTGCTTTCATTTTCAAAGCAAATAGATGTGATGTAAGTAATCCCTTAATATAACTTTTTCCATGCTTCACAAGATATAGGTAACAATGCATTTAGCTAGGTCAACACATGACTACCTGGAGAACATTCTAGTTTTTTTATGTTAAAGTAAAGTAGATGTATAAATAGTGTGAAAAATAAAGTATTAAGTGCTTTATAAGTAAAAATTTAAAAATTCATAGTGTACTTATGTGCGTTGCTTTGAATATACTGTCACAGATTTCCTTGTGATTTATACCAATGCTTCTCCATAAGGTACATATCATGTTCTCTCTCTGTAGAAAAGAAATGTTAGCCATTGACCCCTGAACCACTGAAACCAGTAAATCTTGCCAAAAGCCACTAACTCTCTCTATCCTTGCCTTGCTACAATGATTCTAAGTTTTCACATGAGAAACCCAGGACAAACTCTTGGGTCTTTGAGTCTAAACTTCTTAGGAAGCTTGTTCTTTGTATTTTGTATTCTGGTAGGTGCTTTATTCATATTCTGTGATTATAAAGCTCTCTCTGTCTACCTTATAGGCATTAATATCCCTGATAGTATTCTGTCACTGAACATAGCTCATGAAAAAAATTCTTTTATAGCATAGCAGGAAGGTTGTGGAGGTGAAATTCTATACATTACAACATTCATTCTAATGAAAATGTATATATATATATATATATATATATATATAGAGAGAGAGAGAGAGAGAGAGAGAGAGAGAGAGAGATCAACTTCAGCTAGTTTCATTTTATTCTTTCCAAAAGGAACAAATACCATCACAACTAAGCAAGGTCACAATAATGTTCCCTATTCTGATTAACAGTAAAGGAAGGAGAATGATTAGTTTCATAAAACTGGTAAATAATTCATACTAATGTGATTGGTATAATGTTGCCAGATATAGTTACTAAAATGCCATTCACATTTTCTTAGAATTATTCAATGATTCTATTCATACTATAGCATACTTCTTTGACCTTGAATGGCCATTTTCCTACAAATGAATCAAAATCCTAAGCTTTGATGTGAATGTTATTTATTAACATGCTCCATAACTATAGTGTCAAACTTGGTAAATTCTTTTTTTAACAAAAAGAAACCATGGTTTAGATTCAAACTTTAATTAAAATCACATACTATAAACCAGGAGGAAGTTTCAGAAATAGGACAGCACTTTCCTTTATGAGTTCAGATTCCTTATATCACATGAATATATCACATCTCAGGTTGATTTAAATTTAATAAAATAAGCTCTTTTACCCTGATATGCTTATAGTATAGCTGGAGGCAGAAATGAGAGTCTCTGATTTATAGCATCTACTTCCATAATAACTGATTTCAGATTATCAACATGATGTCACTAAACTCCTAGTTAATAAGATATAAGCACAATTGGCTCTTACTAGTCAATAAGAACCTCCTCCTGGATAAAAAAATAAAATAAAAGGATTGTTGATTTTCTTGCAATAGCGAGAATCTCTTTAATTATCCTGTGGGAAGGCAATTTTAAACAGTTGGTGATAGACCTGGATGTAGTGCCAGAGTTCCTTGACATATTTTATTATGTCACTTTCCAGCAGGGCAATGTCAGTATCAGAGATTTAATCCCAAAGGCTGAGCCTTTTATTTATCAACTCACAGGAGAATAAAATTGTGTTTCCAAGGGGGTGGATCATATTATTAAATGGCTGATGAGAGTATCTTTGGCTAAGGGAACACAGCAATTTTTTTTGTTTTGCTAATTTTTAGTTAAGGATTGTTGTCTTATCAAACTTTCCAGAAGATGATGGGTGATAATAGAATGTGGTTTTTCAGTAAGAGGTAATGTCTTATAGACACTGACAGATTTCTTTATAAATATTCCCATAGTGTGTGTCTTGGTCACTTGCTATAAAAGTTGGAATGCCCTAGCTTGGAAACACATGATTAAGCAGCTTTTTAGCCATTGTAAAGGCTGTAGCTTTGCAGTAAAGAAACGCTTCAACTCATCCTAAAAATAGACGTACAATAACTGAAACATATTTAAATCTTATAGAGAATAGAAGTTGGATATAATCCATCTGGAGGTGTTCAGAGTGCCCTTGAGGATTTGGTTTTTGGCTGTATCAGTCAGCGTTCAACCAGAGAAACAGACCTGTATGAGATATATATATATTAAGAGGTTTACCGAAAAGAATTGGCTTACTCAATACTAGGTGCTGGCTAGGCAAGCTGAAATCTGTAGGGCAAGCTGTCAGAAAGGTAAGGTTGGAACTCTCAAGCACAGGCTGAAGCTTCTGTTTATAGGCAGAATTTCATCTCCTTGAGAAATCTTGGAATCTGCTCTTAAGGCTGTTCAACAGGTTGAATCAGACCTACCCTGATAATGTATTAAATTCAACTAATTATGGCATTTAATCATATCTACACAATATCTCCAAAGCAATATCTATGCTAGAACTTGATTGACTAACTGGGAAATGTAACCTAGCCGAGCTGGTACATAAAAAGGACCATCATTGCTGTGTCTCGCCTTTATAGTGTTTTCCAGCATTGCGCTAACAGGTGACACGTGACAGGAAAATCACCTCATATGTCTTTTTAAAGTTTCTCAACCAATGTTGATTTAAAATAGTAACCAATTTTTGTGAGTACTATATTGGGTAGTTCCTCTGAGAAATTTAATTAATACCCATTTGAAATCATCTGACGCCAACAAACCTCAGTATATTGAGTACTAGAGTTTATCTGAATGATGGACAGTATCGCCATATTTTTTTCATTCTTCTTTTTCAGAATTTAGGGCTAAAGTTTGATATTTTATAATGGTCTCTTTGATTTCTTTAGAAATATATTCTTTGAGGGTTTAATTGTGATTACAATGCTGGCTAAACTATTTGTTTTTCATAATGATATTCAGAGAATATTCGTTCCTTTTGCATCTCACCTCTCCAGTCTAGAAGTTTGTAGAGCATGTACAGATTTCTTTCTTTCTTTCTTTCTTTCTTTCTTTCTTTCTTTCTTTTTTTCTTTCTTTCTTTCTTTTTTTTTTTTTTTTTTGAGTTGGAGTCTCACTCTGTCGCCCAGACTGGAGTGCAGTGGCCGCTCCCAGCCACCACAGCCTCGACCTGCTGGGCTCCGGCGATCCTTCTGCCTCAGCCTTCCAAGTAGCTGGAACTACAGGCGCGCGCTACCACGCCCGGCTAATTTTTTGATTTATTGTAGAGATGAATGAGGTCTTGCTTGCCCAGGCGGGTTTCGAACCCGCGGGCTCAGGCAATCCACTCACCTCAGCCTCCCAAAGTGCGGGATTACAGGCTGAGCCACCGAGCCCGGCTAAAATTTCTTAATCTTGTCACTTTTATGATGGGGCTTCCAGCAGAGGTGAGAAAATCACTTTGTTTCTCTTTGTTTCGATTTTTATGTCCATCTGAAAACTCCGAATAGGGAAGGTGAGAAGGGAGGGGGGATGAAAAAAAATCACCTACTCCACCCATTACAACGTGCACAGGTGGGATGATGGGTGCACTTAAAACCCAGATTCCTTTGCCATTGTACAATACATACATGCAACTAAAAGCCATTTGTGTCCCCTAAAGCTATTGAAATGAAAAAAAAAAAAATTCTTATGTCCATTCCAAATTCATGTACTACTCCAAAATCATATCTGCTGTCTATATAGTTTTATATTCTGGTGCTTGGTTGTTGACAAGCTCTATTACATGCAATAAATTCTTCTATCTGGGCAAATTTTACCTCAAGTAGGGGACTATATTATAAAAGAGAGCTTAAATTAGTGATAGTATATTCTGCTTGATAAGTTTTAGTTTTGTGGTATGATCCAAAAATGGGGTTCTTGATACAATCTCTGATAAATGTAAGCAAAGTACAGAAACTTTCGTGACTGAGGAAAGAAGTCTTGAAGTGAATTTCTCTTTATCTTTAACCTTAGTTTCTGGGTCAACACCACCATGAAGTCTTTCTAAATGCCATGGTGTGACCATCATGTTTTGCATATGCTTGTGGTGTGACCATCATGTTTTGCATATGCTTGTGGGGCTATAGTTTTCACTATGAAGTTTAATTATATTTTGCATGTCTGTGTTCCTTACTATACTGTAATCCCCTTGAGGACAGGGACAAGATTAGTACAATTAGTACAATGTTCAATGAATGTAATAACTTATTATACATTTTTAAATATTTTGACAAAATTATAAAATTGTAAATGCTATTCAAAGAATTTTAATGGAACTTTTTTTTCTAAATTCATTCTAATATTTGCAATCACATGTAGTTCTATGAATGTATATATACACAGAATTGCATTTGAATTAGCATAGTGTTCTAAGGATTGTTGGCTAGGTTTTGGTAGACCTAGATTCACTATATGTATGAGGCAAAATAGTTGAAATACCAAACGATATGGAAGGAAACGGATAAATTCTCTCTGTAATATTACACAGATATTCTAACTAGAAAAGTATTCATAATTTCTTTTTTAATTGTTCAGCTTCCCTAGCTTTGGAAATCAAGCAAGGATTTATGGACACCTATTATGTGTAAGGCCTGCACGAAGTGTTAAATGTGCTAACCTAAGAAAAAAATGCACTAATTTATGGAAAAAAAAAAACAACCAAACTTTATTTTCTTTTCTCTTCTTTCTTTCTTCTTTTTCTTTCTTTCTTTCTTTCATTTCTTTCCTTTCTTTTTCTTTCTTTCCTTCCTCCCTTCCGTCCTTCCTTCCTTACTGCCTGCCTGCTTTCTTTCTTTCTTTTTCTTTCTTTCTTTCTTTCTTTCTTTCTTTCTTTCTTTCTTTCTTTCTTTCTTTCTTTCTTTTTCTTTCTTTCTTTCCTCTTTCTCTCCCTCTCTCTCTCCCTCCCTCCTTTTCCTCCCTCCTGCCCTTCTTTCTTTCCTTCCTTCCTTTTCAATCAGGATCTCATTGTCACCCAGACTGGAGTGCAGTAGCACAATCATGGCTCACTGCAGTCTCAACTTCTTGTGTTTAGGCAATCATTCTGCCCCAGCCTCCTGAGAAGCTGGGACTACAGGAGAGCACCACCATGCATGGTTATTACTATTCTCATTTTTGTACAGAAAGTTCTAACTATGTTACCCAGGCTGGTATTGAACTCCTGGTCTCAAGCAATCCTCCCACTTCAGCCTTCCAAAGTTCTGGGATTACAGGCATGAGCCACCATGCCCAGACAATTTATGAAAAATTATTATGTACTTATCTGAATGTCTTGTGTTCATACTATTGTGATATTATAACTTAATAATAAAGACAAATACTCTGATTAATGAATCTTGATGCTTAAGGAAAATGTTGAATAAATGACTAACCAAGACCCAGGTTTCTCACTATTTTTTCTTACGACTTATTATACATTTTTAAATATTTTGACAAAATTATAACATTTCAAATGCTATTCAAAGATAATTTTAATGGAACTTTTTTTTCTAAATTCATTCTAATATTTGCAATCATGTGTAGTTCTGTGTATGTATATACACATAGATATTCACATAAATGCATACATATGTATATAAAATGTATCTGTAAAATGAGTTTTAAAATAATTTATTTTTTCTCTTTCATATATGAGCTATATATTTTATTACTGATGATTTAGAGATTCAATGTCCGTCACATAGATCTTCTTTCTTTCATACATTCTACTTCTCTCTCAGTTTCTGTTCTTTCCTTCCTGCCTCCTCTCTTGTGTCGTCTCCCTAATGCCATTATTCTCAGACATATCTCCTTAAAGTTGGAAAATGTAGTCACCACATGGCCTCTGGAGTTTGGGGTTTAAATCATGCTTACATGTAGGGATGCAACCAAAATAATATACAGCTTTCCTACTAGTGTCAGGGAGATCTTTGTATTGGCTTAGCCTGGAACAAATAAAAGTTACTAGACTACTATTGGTAATACATGTGGAACTAAGGGGTGGGGTTTAAGATCCAACTAAACATAATATATTATTGGTGGCAGTGGGGTGATTGTACCAAAGGAGACTCCAGACAGCCAAACAAAGCAAAGAAAAATGTCCACTATGGAAACCATGACTGTTCATTATTTCATCATGAAAAAAAGGTTGAAATTACTCTTCAAATATGCTTAGCTCCACTTAATAACTCATTATTTAAACAAAACAAATAAGCATTTTAAACATTTTATTTCTAGGGTTTAACTCAACTTGAGTTTATAAATTGGATATGTGACACACTGTTTTGTCTTGAGAATATGATTGATGATGTAATCAAAATAGTATGGACTTTGGAGCCAAGGAAACCTTTATTCAAAATCATGATGTAACTTTTCTTAGTACCATGACCTAATTTTGTCATCTATAAAATTGGGCTTAATTATACCTCTTTTATAGAGTTTTTGTGACATATAAAATGGAAACTATGACTCCACCATTGCAATCATTATGATTAAAACATAATTACATCTGTGTATGTTTTTACCTCTATAGTTTAAGAGCCTTGAGCAATGGGATATTTTTTTCTCAAGTGCATAATATAGTTTTTGGCATGTAGTGCATGAGAAAAGAAAATGATGAGTATTCCTTACTTTGCTTTGACTTCTTCCAGGGTTTTACTTGGTGAAAGATGTTAACTTTCTATAGTGTCACACAATACATAAAATTGCCAGTCTCTGATTATATATTATTAGCCTTCTGCCCAAAGAACAGTATCAGCCATAAGATATGCAGTTAATAGATGTTTATGGAATGAATATATAAAGATAGGATACTAGCACCTCACTTTCAAAAATGAGGTAACTGAAGCCCAGTGATATTAAGTAACTGGCCAAAGATTACTTATGAAACCAATTTAATAATTTGGTGAGGTTCGGGCATAACTCATTTATTTCTGTGGTCAATAGCTTCAAACACACTCTGTCAAAACTTCTTTTCTTATACATTGATATAATGACAAGCGTATCTTTTGGTTTTCTAGTCAAGTTCATTTTGGTCAAGTTAGTCAATGTCCCTTCTAAATCAATGCTCGTGTTCTCCCCTCTCTCCAGTGCTAGCCAGACCCCAGCTTGAGACATCTGAAAGATAGAGGAATCATGCTCTTTTCTTTTATGTTTCTTACCTTTCTCCTTTGGTCCTGATTCCTCTATTGATAGGGCAAGAAGGAGGGATTGGAGAATAGGAGCAATAGCCATTTGTGTGATTAGCACTATTAGTTCCTCTCTGTGTCCTCTGCCTATGAGTTCCTCTCTGTGTCCTTCGTGTAGTTCTTCTCTGTGCCCTCTACATATTAGTTCCTCTCTGTGGTCCTTGCATATTAGTTCCTCTCTGTGACACTTGCATATTAGTTCCTCTCTGTGCCCTTGCATATTAGTTCCTCTCTGTTCCCTCTGCACAGTTCCTCTCTGTGTCCCCTGCATATTAGCTCTATTAGTTCCTCTCTGTGTCCTCAGATATTGCCTCTCTCATGGCTTATACGTGGCTCACAGGAAGGATTCTCTCTGGGTGATACCTTCTTTTCTTACTGCTTCTTGACATTACAATCTAACTCAGTTCCTCTTTTCAGCTTTTGCAGAGTACAAAGATGAGCAAGGCCACTGCATAGCTAACTTCCAAAGGGCAAAGGAGATATGGGTGACCCTTCTGACGGCATCCCCCCTTCCCTAGAAGTGATATTCTTGGTGTGCCGTTTTAACGTAGCTTGACCTCTGGGAGGGAGGCAACCCTCTCCATCCCCAAATAATCTCTCAGCAAGAACACTACACTCCTGAGAACTCCTCCAGTTTCCTTTCTCCTCATAGCTCTGCTCATATAGACTGCAGGAATGTTGTCTGCTGATGGTAGCTGGGTTGGCTTTGCCAACCTTTTGTTTTTGGAGATGGGTTTGAAAGCTCCCTAAGGCTCTTTAGAATGTGACCATACCTGAGGATTTCACCTTTGAGACTTTATCCTTTCTCCGAGATCATGCAAAAGTTTCCTTTTGACATAGCAACCTTGTTTAAGTAGTAGCCTATTTATGTTAAGTCCATTCTTACTGAAATAATGGGATAGTCTAATATAAACATAGTAATACCATAGAAGACCAAAGTAGGGCTAGTAAGAAAGCATCCAAAATATATATTTCTTCCCTATCTGAGTGTTGTACCTTAAAACTTGTAAGTCTTTTCCCATTCATTGTAACACAGTTTCACAGAATGCTGCATGAGATCTGGGCTCTGCCAAGCACTAGCTACTTCTAATTTTATAAATTAAGTTGTATTCTCTAGTTCTTAGTTTTCTTGCATTAACATTGATTCTATCTGCCTTATCTTGCAGTGATGTTGAATTAATAAACGAACATTAGGGAGGCCTCCTTTCACATCTGTTTTATAAAGTGAATGGAGATTTAGGTTATCTCACTAATCTGGGAAATGGTCACAAGGATTTTTGCATTTTACACTTTAATTACAATGCTATTGATCACAGTGAGAAAGGCATATGGTTAGATAAGTTTAAATACGTTTACTTATCAAAATTTCTTTGGTTGAGGTGCATATTGGGCTCCATTATACGGGTGACAATTAAAGTTTAACTTAAAGCAAAAATGTTGGCAAGGTGCTCGTACATGAAAACTGTCTATGGTTAGCTGATATCAGTTAATGGAACATGCACATTCTAATGCACATTATAAAAAATTACATTATGCCTAAAATTCTTTCATAATTGCAATACAGTAGACAAAAGTATCCAGTTCATCGGCCATAAAAAGGACAATCTCATTGTAGTATGTACGATACTCATTGTTCTCACATCCTCTTCATCAGCCATTTCGTTCCCAAAGGAAACATTAAATTGGAAAGATCGCTATTTTTTAAATGTAAAAGATGTTTAAACTTTTATCTTATGAAGAAATTACCATGGCACATTAAGAAGTAAAAGTCACTTGAAAAGACATAAATATTCAAGAACAGGCTCATAAAATGACTATGAAACTTGTTTTTAAACTAATTGATAGATCATTTGAATACCTAACAGCCTTTCAAAATCAACAGGAAAGAGGATCTCCAATACTTTTGTCTTGCCTGTAATGCTGATGGTCTCATAATTGTATGACATTATAAACAAATAAAATACAATGATATGGGGTAATATACATACCTGCAAAACTAAAAGATGGAAGACGAACACGGGCCACATCAGGCTTATTTTGATTCAGTACACAGGAATATTGACTCATCCTGTATTTTGTAAAAATATCATGAGTCTTACAAAGGAAAAGGAACATTGATGGAGAAAATACTGAAGCCAACTCTTGCCAATTTTTTAGTCAGCAATTTTCTGTGATATTCTACTAGCCATCATGAATTCCTCTTTGTAATCATTTCAGTAAAGCTGCTTCTTTATGCACATTGGAAAGATATGTCAATTAACCACTCAAGACCTAATGATAAATAACAAATTATATTTTAACTTTCAGTGTTTTTTCTCTTTAAAATGTTCTTGAGAAAAGGAGTTTGAGATTATGAAGTATAACTCTGCAGAAATACCAATAGTAACTCTAAGAATGCAACTGTCAGGATGTAAACATTGTTCTCCAGAGAACAAAATTAGATACTTAGAGAGCATTTGAAATTTAAAAGTGCTAAGTATTCATCAGCTTCACTACAGTGCAATTTAGTTAATTAAGGATATTTGTTCAGCAGTTTCTCTAGTTTGTAAGTTAAAAAATAAGAGATTTGGTAGAGTGAAGAGAAAAATATTTTAAATTAAGTATATACAAAGATTGGCATATTAAGATAGATAAACGTACTATTTTTATAGTTTTTTTTTTCACTCTAGGTTCTTTCGATTGCTATCTGATTGGTAAGTAACTAGAACTAATTGGTAGCTAGGCTGAGTCTCACAGGAAATTGGGCAGCGATTTGTACAAGGAATGGATGATTATGCAAATACGGCATTTGTGCCCAGTTTGTAATCAATCTCATCTTCCTGCTGCAAGACTCTGAAATTCACTTGGAGACTCAGGATGAGGTACCACAACCACAAAACTCATTTGGTCTTATGATTTTTGTTTGTTTGTTTTTCCTGCTATGGTGGACAAAAACTAGCTTTAAAAAGAATCAAACTATGTGAGTCAGTTCTGTTGAGACACAGCAGGATGACTTAAAGGTGATCTAATTATAATTCCATCATTTATGTAATCAACTTATAGTTTTATTCTATAATTTTTTTTCTGAAACATAAATACCTCAGCAGTAAAAAGGCAATATGTGTCATTTCTTTTCCTTAAGAAAAAAGTCTCACAGAGTGATCTTAAAAGTGGACAACTTCAGCATACAAACTTTGAGATTGGAAGAGAAAAAGGTAGCCTCACGAATAGCATTGTCTTCTTCTGGGTAAAGAGAATCAGCGCAGACATGATGCCAGATGAATAGTAGCACAGAAAGTATGAGTGAGGAATCTGGAGAGGAGGTAACTTCATCACATTATTGTTGTCTGCTTTTCCCTCAGACCAACTGTCTATGATCACAGAGATATAGGTGAAATCATACATGAATAGTGTCTATGATTGGATTGTGTTCATGAATCTTAGACACTAAAGTGCTGGATACATAGTCAGGTATGCCAGAATTCCCTTATCCATCACTTTTGACTTTGAAAGTACACCCAAAGAAAATTTCACAAAATGTCTGATATACCCCAACTTGTAATGTAAAGATGTAATGACTTGGTCATTCAAGGTTGCTGCACCTGCCTGTATTATAGGATGACTGTAACAAAAATATGTTATCTGTGGAAGAGATATGAAAACTCTCCCCATACAGTATTCCCTTTTCCAGTTGTCATTTTGGGAGGAAAGCGTTTGTCGTTCATTTCAGAGTGCTGAAAATTTTTCACGGTAACCTATTCCTGACCAATGAATTCTGAATAAGAATTCTATATAAATACATTTCATTACATTTCAACTATTTGGGCAACAGAAGTAAGATTTGAATTTGGCTGTCATGTGTCCAGAGGACTGTTTACCTTATGTAGTATAGTGTTATTTGTAGACAAATTGTGTGTGTGTGTATATATATATATATACACACATACAAATAATTTCAGATTAAAATAAATAAGACATAAACTATTTCATTTAGGGACCTATAAAATCATACCCATGTGACTCACTTAAGCTTTAGTAGACACATTAGTCTATGGCCTTACAACGAAGAAGAAACAATTCTATTTCTAGTGAGGGTAATGTAATGAACCATAGAATATCATTGATATAACCACCTTTGCCTACTTCATCAAATTAAGTTGAGCCTTTTTAAAGCTTTGAAAACCTAGAAAAACCTGGTTTCTTTTACATTCTTAGTTCAACATACAAGAAAAGTCATGGTTCTTGAAAAATCTAAGAAAGCTATAAAAAGATGTAGAATCCTAGAAACATGTTTAAACTCGTGATGAAGAATTTGTTAATGTTAAGTTCAGAAAATTTGCTGTTCTTAAGTAGTATTAGCATCTGTAATTTTGACTGCAACCTCTTGCAAGATTAAACTTGTTAACTATACATAAAAAACCAAAAGGATCTCAATAATATGTCTTTTACTAGCTTCATAACTTCAGAGATAATAGTACTTGAACATAATCAAAGTGTATTGAATGACACTTAGACATGACCAAACCATGAGATTTTTAAATATGTGGTAAAAAAAGGTAGATTCTACATGTTATACATAAATTATCTCTATCTTACTTTAAGAGTCTTAACTCAGATAGTGAACTATGATTTAGTTGAATAATTTTTAACATATCAATTGTGTCTAGCACAATTATTCTCTTTTAAGAAACCTTCAATACGTGCATTTTAATCATTAAATAGAGAAATAAATTTCCATTTGCTTTTGAAGGGTACATTTGTGCTGCATACTGGAGTTATTCCCAAATATGAACATGATCCTCTGTTTCATCACAGGGCAGGGACTCCACATATTTAAAATAAGTATTTATTATTACTAAACATCTCTCTAACTAGTTTGTTTTTACTTTTAATTTATTATCCTGGTTCAGAACTTACTATATTATAAAAAATCTCTCTGCGATAGCAATATCATTATTGAAAACAGAGGCTCAGAATATTGTGCTGTGCATTGATTCCTAGATTCAAATTTGAACTTAAACTTTTGCTAACTCTTCTGGAATTTAACTTCCAACTTGTTTACCTCTGAAGAATGTGGATTACTTAACTTGTTCGCTGACTTTTTTATAGTTCACATCTAGAACTCATGCATCCTAACATCAAATTTTATTGAAGATTATATGTTGCATGTCCTATGCAGATGGTCCCCAACTCAAGATGATTTTTGACTTATACTTTTTTGACTTTGCAGTGGTATGAAAGCAATACACATTCAGTAGAAATACTTTGAGTACCCATATAACCATTCTATTTTTCACTTTTAGTACAGTATTGAATAAATTACAGGAGATATTCAACACTTTAGTATTGTTTATGTGAGATGATTGTGCTCAAATGGAGGTGAATGTAAGTGTTCTGGGCACATTGAAAGGAGGCTAGGCTAAACTATGATGTCAGGTAGTTTGTTTTAATGATATTTTCAATTTGTGACAGACTTATCAGGACATAACTCCATTGTAAGTTGAGAAGTGTCTATAATTATTCTGATTTCAAATATTTTGATAATTTTGTAGTCAGTGAGGCAGAAGAGTGCCCATTGGCTTCTCGTGAGTTGTCCCACCTCAGAGCAGTCACTCTCTAATTTCTGGAGAGGTTTAGTGTTGCTTCAACATAGTTGGTTCTCTAAAGTTTCAAAATCCCAATTATATACAGAGTTCCCCAAGAACGGAAATGTGTGACATTCTTAGAAGAAACTGAAATCCTTGGGAGAGTTCAGACGCAATTCTTAATGAAGTAAGTAGCTCTGGAATCAGATTTTATGGGTTTGAATTCTAGCTCTACCATCAAATTATGTAATATGAAAAAGTGTCTTAACCTGTTTAAACCCCGGCTTTCTTACCAGTAAAGTGGAGATAATTATAACTTCTCACTTAAAGCTTGTTTTGAAAATTAATTCATATGTTTCATGTACATGCAAAATAGTGCCTAGGGGATAATCACTACACAGTTGATGTAAGGCATTGTTACTATTTCACTGACTAAAGTGTCCCAATGCAATGTATGTTTTATAATTTATGTGGTGCTGCTCTAAATTTTTTATATTTATCAATGACTATATTGTATCAAATTATCACTAAAATTAAAATTAGCCCTACATACAATTTCCTTCTTCAAATGTATTTTTCTTAAGTTAAAGTTTAAAATATAGCTTTAGCATGATTTTAAAACTCCTCTGAACTTCATTGTTTTTCTGTAAAATTCCCATTTAAAAAGTTTGAAGTAATTGACATTTTTTCATTTTGTTCATCTATCACTGAGTTAGTGAAACATATAAAGAAAAGTCAATTGATTATTTTGATCTTTTATATATTTATAAAAAATATATATACACATATATATACACACACACACACACACACACACATGGGAATGGAAATGGATTTATATTTCTGATATTTTTGCTTAGGAAAAATGATAAGTTTGTTATTAACTTACTGTACCCTCTGGCTACTAAGTTTGTGATACTTAATTTGAAAGATATATCATCTTTAACGAAGTGATTTTGGCCCACATGGTAACCAGGATAAAATGACTATAAGTGTCATCTGTGACAAAATGGCTTCCCCATTTTGGAGCTTTTTCTGGTATTCGTTCCAGAAAAAGACTACCAGGAATATACCTGCAGTTGAACAAGTTGGATGTATTGCTTATTGCAGTGAGAATGAGCATACACCATGAAGAACCCTGGAGCATCTCCCTAAGAGAGTGTTAGGAAGATTTATAAGGTAGGCACTCACATCAGGTGATTTTGGGGAGTGTGTGGGGAGGCAGATCTTTTCTCTGGATTGAATACTATCAAGAAGCAGAGGTAATTTTGTGACTGGGTATTTTAATAAACCTTATCAAGAAGGAGAAAGACTAAGTGAAACTAAATTGTAATTGACAAAGTGGAGTCCTTCATATTAGCCAAAATATGGATATGTTTGGTCAATTTCTTGATTTGATAAAAAGATTATTTTTTGTCTGTGTTTAAAAGTGATTGTGGAATAGTGTTGTTTTCTCGTCGTATATCATGATCATAGAGGACATTGTCTGATGTTGATGTTCTGTGAAGTTGTTTCTTATTTCACCAGGAAATCACCACAGTCTGACTGTGAGTGACAGACAGCAGTCAGACACTGCTTTTTTCATTCTCACTGTGTTCAAAATATACATAGTTAGTAAATAATGGCAAGTAAAAACCAAGATTGTTTTAATGGTAGCTGGTGCCAAGACAATGCTCGGTTCTTCAAATACTTGACCATATTTATACTACACAAGAGCCTTAGTTTTACAAGACAAGAATGTTTTCCTTATTTGTAACTGAGGAAACTGAGATTCAGAGAGATGATATATTTACCCAAGGTCACACACTTTGGAAGGACGATATCTCAAAACTATCTTTATCCAAAGTGCATTCTGTTTCCTCTAGGGCATACTTCCTTCATGTGTTCCAGATAGCATACTGGAGAAAGAGTAAGGAACACACATTTCACACAAAATACGTTGGGTGATTCTCTTCAAAACTGCACCGTCTATCATGGAAATAAGGTTTCCTATTTTGAAACATTCTAGCTCTCTTGTAGAATCTATTTGCTCTATTTTATATATTGTTCTAATAAACTTGCTATCTATAGTCCCAGCTTTTAGCAAATATGTAGCCAAAAACAGAATGAGAGTCTGGGGAGAAGGCGCTTCTGCATATTAATCACACTGCTAACTGCTAGAAGAGAGAGTAAAGATGAGAAAAGCCCAGTTAATAGACACCCAACTTCAAAGAGCAACTCAGTTTGGAACCATTGAATACAAAGACAAAATTGCTGAGGCAATCAATGTATGAACACAATAAAACACTGGTATTATAGTCATCATATTCTTAAGTTTTTACAAAAATATAAATTAATATGCATCTTATTCAGTTTATGGAGGCAAGACATTTCAGAAACTATATTTGAAAGTATGAACTACATTAAGTTGGTAGCTAAATAGGTAAAATTCTATAATCTGGAAAATTTCTGTTTTTTTTTTTTTTTGATTTGGAGTCTCACTCAGTCGCCCAGACTGGAGTGCAGTGGCCGTTCCCGGCCACCGCAGCCTCGACCTGCTGGGCTCCGGCGATCCTTCCGCCTCAGCCTTCCAAGTAGCTGGAATTACAGGCGCGCGCTACCACGCCCAGCTGATTTTTGACTTTATGGTAGAGATGAGGTCTCGCCAAGTTGCCCAGGCGGGTCTTGAGCCCGCGGGCTCAGGCAATCCACTCACCTCAGCCTCCCAAAGCATGGGATTACAGGCTGAGCCTCTGAGCCCAGCTGGAAAATTTCTACTTGTAACTTCTACCACTTTGTCAGATAAAACTGGCATTATGGTAAATGTGTTAAAAGTAGAAACCAAGTAATAATCCTACTACCATTTTACAACTCAATTAGAATTTTTCTTCATTCAGGGAAGCTGTTTAAATGACATAAGTGGTCACAAAAGAGAGTTAAAAATAATAATGCACAATACAAACCAAAAGTCAGAAAACAAATTTAATGTAATTGTTTGTCCTGAAGGCAGGATAAAATTGGTATAAAGTGAAGAGAGATTATTTTATATTAGACCTGACATGCCTGATGAAGATAGTGCTACTAGTATTAGTCCCAGAAGATTTATATTAGGAAAGTGAGTTATAGGAGCCAGTGAATATTCTGGACTAGAGGTGGTAAACCATCAGCTTATAAAATAAGAAAATGTAGCTTGTGGGCACATTTTGTTTAGTCTGCGGGGTATTGATTCGTTCCAGGATTTTTTGAAAAACATAAGCTGATCTCCTCAAAGATAAACAATGAACCAGCATGAAGGTGAAGGAGACATCTGTGTGTCCACTTTTCTGCATGACATAATCGACTGGAAGTAAAGGAGCAGCTGTCTTTTATGGGGTTGATGGTCAAGTGAGTTCAAACACCTGGTACTCTTTATCCCTTTCCCCTGCAGACCTCTGCATGTATTTATGATCCTAGTCAAGATATTTACTTAGAGTTCTTTCTGGTTCTGTGATTCTCTATCAGTATGTTTCTCTTGTCCTCACCGCCTTTTTATGCATAACTTTATCTTATGTGTGTATGGGGGAGAGGCAAAAGGGGAAAAAACAGTGTTTCAGAAGCTAAATAAGTGTTTTATCAAAAATGTATTTTTTAACAAGGATGTTTTCATTTTAAAATTAGTATATCAGTGATAGCTATTTTTTGTAAAACCTGTCAAATGTATTGGACTTTGATTCAATTAGTCACATTATCCACGGACAGATGCATTTTATTTCTAAATCTGAGTTAGGATTGGATTTAAATTAACATTTATTTATTTTTTATCAGGTACTTTTCTTTTTTCAGTATGTTTTCCTGCCTTATTCATTTATTCTGTATAAGTAAGATGACTGGTCTTATATTGCTTGAGAGTCATCACAAATCACGTTTAGAGAGATGTCCTCATTAATAGAATTCTTTATGTGTTTATTAAACAGAGAAAACAAATTACATTTTATATTAATGTCATTAAGTCTCCAATCCATATTTTGAGTTGCTACCTTTGCAACTGTAAATACTAATTTTGCAGGTACAAAGGCTACATCACAATTCTATTAGTTTGAATTTTTACCAGTAATGAGATATGATTGTCCATTAAGATACAGTCCAACTGTGAACACAAATTATACTATTGTGAATAATAGGCTACAATAATAAATTTTTCACAGTAATTTGCTTAAAATACAAGATGATTTAAATGTTTTTATTTGACTGAAACGCAATTTTGTGTATTTCATCTTGCTTGGGATCTTAGACGCTGAATTCTTTAACGCTTTATGGACACTATTATGATCCTTCCCAAATATGATGGAATATCCCAAAGCCTCTATTTTGTTGTTGAAATGTTATACTACAGATCCATTTATTTGCTACTAGAATAATGATATCCATCTTCTGGATTATTATTCTCTATATGAATAATATATGTTCTAATTTTTACTTTAATATCTGATACTGCATTTATTCATGTCTTTTTGTAAAGACTTTCTCTATTAAAACTGGCCAATTTTCTTCTGATTTTTTTATTTAAAAGGACACCGCCAAATCCTGTAGGCACACATAGAATGCAAGGTACACTGATTACCCCTTTCTAGAAGGTCATGTCTGGCAAGACCTGGGTCAGATTAGATTTCTTACAGTCAAGCTCCATGATGTTGGCAGGAAAGGATGGATATTGGAGGTAAGGAGGCTGCAAATGATCTTCTTTCTCCTGCCCTGATGACATCATATAAGGAACAGTTATATAATTTTAATGAAAAAATATGTCTTCATGTGAAAATGTTTCCTGTGAAGGTATATGGCCAGTCCTATACCAGAAAATAGGACCAGTCAATAACAGTTGGGGATGGAGGGTATGTTCTAGTTTAGCAGTTTGTTACACTTTCACAAATTTTATTCCTAAATAGATAACTACTTTTTTTAAATCTCAGAAAATAGCTTTCAACTATCTTTAAAATTCTAATCTTAATTCCTATCTTTGTCCTGAGCTCAGGTGATCCTCCCACCTCAGCCTCTCAAAGCAAGAGATAGCAGGGGTGAGCCACCACCCCCAGCCTTAGCATTTACTTTTAATTCTTTCTTCGAGTTTCCATCTCTCTTCTTACATTACCCATCTGTGCTTTCATGTTGTCATATTATCATCTTTTTTCGTTAGCACTTTTAACATATTTTAAATTTCCTATCTGATGGTTCCAACATTTGTGTCATGTCTGAGTCAGATTTTCATAGTTACCTTGACTCTTCAGGCTGAGTTTTATCTTGCCTTTGACATGCCTTGAAGGCCTAATGGTGTGGGGGAAGCTAAACATCTATAATCTTATGAATAAATCATAGTTGTTTAGTGGGCCTGTGTCTCTGGCCTATGACATTTTCATAGCTCCCTCTCCCACTTTGGTGAGACAGGAAGGTTAGACTAGTCTAGTATGAGAAACGCCTTTCTCCCAGCTGAGATTAGGCTCTGACAAAGTCTCTTCCCCTAAACAGTAGGCCTTTGCTATGGAAAACACTGGGCATATCTCACAGGAATTTCTGTACTCTTTTTCTCTCTGTTCTAACACCAAGAGGATCTTCCGTGTGAGAACCTGGGGTGTACCTGGAGATAATACCACAAAATTGTGGGTTCCCCTAAGTCTGAGGACCCCAGGGATTTTTCCCTGTCATGCTTATCCACATTCAACCTACAGCAATTTTTCAGAATTAACTTAAACATCTTAAAAGTGTTTCTACCATTTTATTGCCTTGGCAACTACTGCTCCAAGTAAGCAGATCTTTGTTGCAACTCCATGAATCTGCCTCTCTCTTCAAAGTTTATGGTGGTGGTTTGCTCTGCCACCTCAGTTTTCTGATGGAACCAGGAAAAATTATTGACTTTCTCTTTGTTCTGTTTTTGTTGTTGTTGTAAGGATAGAAGTGATAGCTAACAAGTTCTTTACTTAGGGTTGAAACTGGAAATTATTCCTCTGTTCTTGTAACTGAGCCCTAAGATATTTCTCACTGACAAAATTTCATTTTGGCATATATCTCATAGATAGTTGAAGATTGTTATTCTGTGATTATGCTGCCATTTATGTAAGGCACCATAAGAGATGTTGGATAAAATATAATCTACTATCTTAAAATGTTCAGGCAGGTTTCTATGTCTTTCTGTAGTCACCATTTCACCTAGTAGTTTGGGGTGGGGTGGGGATCTGAGGGTAGATGGGCAGAGATCCCAAGGTGCCTGCTGTGTCTTCATCATTACTTTTAGGTCACCAAGGTATTTTAATCTGTCAAGTTTTCCTTCAGTGTCCTAAAAGTTGGCCTGATGCAAGAATTAGAAAAAGTTACACCCTAGAAGCAATTTATTTTAAAAAATAATTTCACTCATTTAAAAAAAAATAAAAATAACACCACACTTTGAATATTGATTTATTATGTCTACTTCTCCCAGTCTCTTCCTTCCTTTTCTCCAGATGTTAAGGAATAATGTTCTTTGTCACAGCTGTGCTTTGTACGCCAATGTCATTTCTCTGGAATTTTCAACTAACTGCTAAACGTTCCCATCTAAATATATCAAGTGTTCCTCAAAACTCACAGCTCCCAAATTAAAATGATCATGTCATCTAATGTAACTTTTGTTTCGTATTTTTGTTAATAATTACTACTGTAGCTGCTGTTTCACAAACTCAAAAGTTTGAGGTCATCTTTTTCTGCCTTTTAAAAAATATTTTTTCCCTTTTATTTCTGAATGTATGTGTGTAGTTTAAGTGTTTGTTTTATGTTGAGGTCTTACTCTGTCACCTAGGCTGGAGTGCAGTGGCACAAACATGTCTCACTGAAACCTCGACCTGCTAGGCTCAGGTGATCCTTTTGCCTCAGCCTCCCGAGCAGCTGGGACTACAGGCACACACCGCCACATCTGGCTAATTTTTTTTATTTTTATTTTTGTAGAGACGTAATTTTGCTATGTTGCCCAGGCTGGTCTCAAGATCCAGGGCACAAGCAATCTTCCTGTCTTGGCCTCCCAAAGTGCTAGGAGTACAGGCGTGAGTCGCTACACCTGTTCTTGTTGTTGCTTCTTGACCATATTCACATAATTGCTGAATCCAGTTGATTCTACTGCTGAAATCTACCACTCCTTTTCTCCCCTCCTTTCTGTCCTAACCTAGATCCTTCTAAGCACCCTCTACCCTCCTCAGTAGCCCCTAATCCTTCATCTTCTTCTTCAGCCTGTGTTTCATGAAGTTTCTGGACTAATCTTCCTAAACAAGAGTTCTGGTCAAGTCAAACCACCACTAAAAAAACCTCTCTATTTACGCTCAGTATGCTACATGAGTTCCTTTTTTTTTTTTTTCTTTTCATCTTTTATTGAGTTTCAGCAAACACTAGCCAATGAATGTCTTACAGGGGGCTCCTACACCTGCCATCCTGTAGAGCAATAGCCAGCCATCCACGGACACCACTCAGAAAGTATCCATTGTCTGGATTGTTTTTCCAGCACCTTGATCTCCAGGGTGGTGACTTTTTTAGTGAGCACCACAGTAGTCCCTTTCTCACACCTGTACCGGCCAAACCTGGTCCCCTTCTTTTTGGGCACTGAGTATAGGTAGAGAAAATCCAACTTGCTCTTGCTGCAGAGATCAATGTTACTTCCAGAATCCAAGTCACTGAAGATGGCAGCTGCCATGGCTTCACTCACCAGCTTCTTGGCTTCTTCCTCCCCATATCTGGCCTAAACTTATCTTCAAACACAGCCATTGCTGCCAAGGAGCCAGAACCCATGGTGATATAAGGCAACTTATCAGTTGATCCATGAGGATAGATGCTGTAGAGGTGAGGTCCAGTAACATCTACTTCTCCTAAACCTAGGGCTGCTCCAATGTAACCTTGATATCTGAAAAGCATCTGCTTCAGCATCCAATTGGCCATCACAACTCTGGGAAGACAGCCAGTGGAAAGGGAGTGGAGTTCCAAGGTGGAAGAAATGAACTGAGTTGTCATGTCTATATCTGCAGCTGTCTCAGCACCACAACAATAAATATTAGGAGACATGAAGTGTATTTTTGAACAGTTCTTGTCAGCCATGACCATCCCTTCAGTTGCCTTTGTATCTGCTTCAATTACTATGTCATCCTTACAGAGCACCCCAGCGATGGTAGTGCCAGTTTTCCAGACCCTTGGAAGCGTGTACCCCTTCTTTGCAAAATCAGCTTCCCAGATGGCATTTGGCAGTCATCAAAAGAGAAACCTCCAATGGGTGCCTCATATACCGACACAGTTGCCATCTTTCAAGTTCCACATTTTTATTTATTTGTTTTCACAAACTTTTATTGACTGTACACTATACACTGTGATGACTATGACAGCAGAGGGTTTATGAAGTGTCACTGGACAGCTGTCTATGAGAGGGCTATCTGACTTCATATAGATTGTCCTCTGTTAGTCCTTTCCTAGAAATCAGATCCAAGAGGGACCTGGAACATTATTTTGCCTAATTTATTTATTTCAGGTCATTCCTCAAGTTAAATCTCAGTTGTTTCTTCCTCTACAATACCTGAACCATACCCAGTTACCTTCCTCCTCAACATACAAATACCTGAAGCAGAGGCCTGCTGCTCCCCTAATGATAAAGAATGTAATGTTGCCACATTGAATTCACGTGATTTCAGGCAGAAGAAAAGAATCATGTGCACTTCCTTTTTTTTTGAGTTGGAGTCTCACTCTCTCGCCCAGACTGGTGTGCAGTGGCACGCTCCCGACCGCTGCAGCCTCGACCTGCCGGGCTCCGTCGATCCTTCCACCTCAGCCTTCCAAGTAGCTGGAACTACAGGCGCACGCCACCATGCCCAGCTAATTTCTGATTTATTGTAGAGACAAGGTCTCGCCAAGTTGCCCAGGTGGGTATTGAACCCGTGGGCTCAGGCAATCCACTCACCTTGGCCTCCCAAAGTGCTAGGAGTACAGGCTGAGCTACTGAGTCTGGCCGTGTGCACTTCCAGTGAGGTATTTTGCAATACTGAGCATAGCTTCATCAGAAGCAAACTATTATTCATAGAGATGCAGGGCATGTGGGAATCTCAGTTTAGAAACTTCCATCCTTCAGACATGTATCTGTCATTTATTTACCTAAGTAAGTTTTCTCTCTCATTATTACCTAACTTTCTGTGCCTGTGTCTCCTCTCTTTGACTGGAGAACCAGGTTATTTTAGTGTGATAATCACATTGCTTTCCCAGGAGTATCTAACATAGCGGTTCACCCCCAGTAGGCAGTGGAAAATTATCTGTGGTTGACTCTAGGCTTTCATAATTCAGTCTGTGGTCAGCTATTGGTTGAGTTTAGGAAAAAAAATCATTCAAATTTATAGTCAACCCTGGCCTGTGGGATATGTCATAGCTTACCATCTCTCTTCTAAATTTCATCTTGCTACAGAATCCGTTTTTAAAAAGGAATGAAGTGGGAGAATTGGTGATGACACAATATTCTTAGCAGTATCAATGAAATTCTCAACATTGAATGAGATAAAGCAGCACAAATGACAATTAATATCATATGACCAAGTGGTATTTGGCAAAACTATGTGCCAAAGTGTCTGGATATGCACCAAAGTGTCTGGAGATATCCATAATCTAAAAAGTCCTTCTTTTTCTTTAGTAACAATTGCAACAATGGAAAGGATGCTCTCTTCCAAATGTATCTGTAACACTTAATGATTTACCTGCTAACCCAACAACATTATATCCCATTGTTTATGTCATCTGACACTAAACATGGCATCCTATGCAAATTCATTTACTTTTCCAAACCCTATTTTTCTGTTCAGGCTGTTTCATATTTCCCCAATTTTTTCCTACTCTTTCCATATGCCCAAATTTTAGTGTTCTTGAAAGACCTCAACCCCATGGCATACATGAATGCCTCTCTTCCCCTGGGATAAGAAGTTATCTTTCCTGCCTCTTAAAATTCACAAAGCACTTGGTTATCATTTTGTCTTATGTTGTCATTGTTATTATTATGAGTCAGGGTCTCACTTTGTCACCTAGACTGGAGTGCAGTGGCATGATCATGATGGTCATTGCTCATGGCAGCCTTGGCCTCCCGGGCTCAGGTGATTCTTCTACCTCAGCCTCTGAGTAGCTGGGACTACAGGTGTGCACCACCACATTCGGCTATTTTTTTCATTTTTTTGTAGAGTCAAGGTTTTGCTATTTTACCCAGGCTGGTCTTGAACTCCTAAGCTCAAGCAATCCACCCCTCTTGGTCTCCCAAAGTTCTGAGATAACAGGCATGAGTCAATGCTCCCATCCTGTTACAATTATTTTTTATTCTGCTAGGAAGGGCTCAGCAATATCTTTTATATAATTCAATTAATTAAATCATTTTCAAAGGAAAAAGATTAGCTGTGCCAGATTCATGTTTCCTTGCCCCATTTCAAGCTATGACAAACTATTGCCTGAACTTTTTTATGGTTTGCTAAAAAAAAAAAAAAAATCGGGCTGGCATAGTGGCTCATGCCTGTAATTCCTGTACTCTGGGAGACCAAGGTGGGAGGATTGCTTGAACCATGAAGTTGAGACCCTGTCTCTCAAAAAAAGAAAAATAAAAAATTAGCCTGGTATGTTGGTGCATGTCTGTAGTCCCAGGTACTCAGGAGGCTGAGGTGGAAGTGTAGCCTGAGCCTAGGAGGTCAAGGCTATGGTGAGTTGTGATTGTGCCACTGAACTCCAGCCTGGGTGATAGAATGAGACCCCAACCAAAACAAATACATAAAAGAGTCTATCAGTAGTTGGGATGGGACCTAAGGTAACTAAATTTTTTTCTTGGGGCATGGGGAAATGCTAGGTATATTGAGGGGTAGATGGAAGTTGCTGCCTTTGTTTTCAGAATGCCCTTATAATGTAATTTAGGAAATAAAATAATATAAAATCACTAAATATTTCTGTCCCCCAAAAAGAAGCTTCCAGTGACAGACCTGTTCAGTAGACTCTTGAATTGGTCAATACTCTATATACTTGCTATTATTTGTTTTGTTTTCTAACTCCTCTTTCCAAAGCCTTCTATAAATTGTTTTTTGAGAATGTTGAAGGAAAAAGAAACAATATAGCTTGGCCTTCTTTGTAATACTGTAAGCTCTTTAAGGAAACAATGGAAGTCTTTATATCCTAGTTATGTGTACTATGACCTTTCTGTGTAAACGTATATTAAATAAATGATGAAGAGCTAATTAAAATGACTGCATATTATTATACTAGAAATTAAAGTACCATATTTTGCTTGTTCTTTCTTTCACTAATTTGTTGACTTCAATATAACCACAATGGGATATTATCCAGAAATATAAAAATTAAAGTCAACTTTCAATTTTTAAAATTATCTCATAGATAACATAAATTTGTATAAAATTAATGTCAAATTTCAATTTTTAAATTATTTCATAGATAACATAAATTTGTCTAAAATTCATAAAAATAAAAATGAAGCCACATATTTCACAGAAGTTATTTGGTATCTTTCAAAAATTGTGTTTAACTTTGGGACAGTAAAATTTACAAACTCAAAAGAGAAGGTCCACATAATGAAAATACATAAGAAAAAGGCTTATATAATATGTTAAATTTACAAGCTTTCTGGAAGTCATTTCATTATGAAGTTCTTACAGACATTAGAAAGAATTGAAAGTTAAAGTCCCTGTGGTGCATGTTACTGGAGATACCAATATTTTGCCCTTAATTTACTGAACATAAAATGAGGACGAGCGTATATGCATTCAGAAGACATTGCATGATTATGTACAAAAGAGCACAGGCTCTTTGCTCCAACGCCTTGGTTGCATCTTTCTCTCCTCCTTTGTCAAGAGGTAAATGGCTAAAATAACGTGTTGCTAAGTTTTCAATGGCAGGCTGCTTAGGTGGGTAGAAAGAATAGTCTGAAAGGTCCTGGTTTGCAGAAAGCAAAAAGAGTTCTAAACCATGTTTAATTGCTTTCACTAGCTATCAGAAGGCGCTTCATTGAAAGCATTTGAACTAGTTGATTCCTTTTTTCTAAGAAAGTCCACATCCTCACTGTAATTTGTTAAGCGGGAGTGAAGTTGGTGAGCATAATTGTTCCACTAGCTAGGATTCCAGCCAGAATTTAAACGAATCAGGATGAGATAATATTATTTCCTTTTGTACTCTACTTCCTTAATATTGAGAGCAACCATCACTTTAAACAGCAGGGTGTAAGGCCAAATAAAATCACTAAAGTATTATTTATGTGTACACTTGTATTTTGTTTTCAAACAATGATAACAAACAATGATAAATAGGCAGTGGTATTCAACCCTTTATTTCAGCAAAGCAATCAACATTTGAGTCTAAGCATTCTTTACATTCCGAGTCTACAGTTTTCTGAGATATTTTGAACTGCACTCTTTTTTTTTAAATAACACAAAGGTAATACACATTTTGGGGGTTTGATTTCTTTTTGATCTTGGCCCCTTTGGTACCTTAGGATTGACGGCCTAATTTCCAAGAGTACTGAAGTGTCATGTTTTTGTTTGTGCTTGTTTGTTTTTGTATTTTCTATTTGGTTAAGCTCCTGGCTTCCTTGTTTGTAGCTGTTGAATTAAAGTGGAAGCCAAAAAGCTTTTCCTGAAAGTCGGTTGGAAACTCTTGACAAATCTGTAAGAATTTCAAAGTCAATTAAAAGCTACTCGAGTTAATTGTGCTCATTTGGAATCTCTTATTTGTGTCAGAGATAATTCATCGAGTTTTGGGGATTTATTTTTGAGATTCATTTCTCATTGCAGCAGCATAGCTTTGCCTGTTCTTCTCTAGAAGAATTTGGTTGTGCCTTCCTCTCAAATCTTCCTAATGATTACCTGAGAATGCATTTTTTGTCAAATGTTAATTAATTATTTTAAAATTCATAGACAACTGTAGCTATGACTCAGATTTCCTACTTCAATACAAAACGGCTGTACTATTTCCTCATACTCAATTTTGTCTAACACATTTTTGTGCTATTAGGTTTGCAAAGTTTAAGGCAGAGTGCCCAAAGAATTGTACTGAACAGCTGAAATGTTAACAGTCGAGGTTTAAGGATTTAAAGGCTAAATAAACTAGCTCAAAACAATTAAAAAATATGTAGTTTTCCTATCTATACATTATGTACTATAAAAGCAACTTGAGCTAGGTGTGGTGGCTCAGGTCTGTCATCACAGCACTTTGGGAGGCAGAGGTGAGAGGATGGCCTGAGCCCAGGGGTTCAAGACCAGCCTGGGCAATTTGGCGAGATCTTGTCTCTACAATAAAAAAAAAAAAAAAGTTAGCTGGGTGTGGTGGCGTGTGCCTGTTGTTCTGGCTACTTTGAAGGTTGAGGCGGAAGGATTGCCTAAACCCATGAGGTCGAGGCTACTATGACCATGAAAGTGCCATTGAACTTCAGCCTGGGCGACAAAGTGAGACTCCAACTCAAAAAATAAATAAAATAAAAGCAACTTGAAGCCCACCAGCACATTTAAGCATTCTAAAAGCATTGTTATATGATTTTACAATATTATTTGTTTCTTTTTAATGAATAAGTAGAAGAGAAAACAGATTCCTGTCAATAAACTTCAAAGGCATAATCAAAATGCTAATAGGAATATTGCAAACTTGCTCGTTATTGCTGATTTTTACATTATTCTGCTAAATGATAAAGAGACCATTCAAAGAGCTAATACACTAACACAAATACATATATTAGCAACTTTTTTCCCTATTTGAAAAAATATTTAATTTTCTTAAAAAAATGAGTTTTTGAAGTTTCGTTTTTCCAAAACGAGTTAACAATAATTTATTATTTATGATTTTCCAAATAAACTTTCATTCATTTAACTGTGTTATCAAATTGTCCAATATTCATAATGTTCCATAAATTGTTTTATATTTGAAATGTGATTTTACTCATAAGAATTTACTAAAATGGGAGTTAAACAGAAAATATGTTTTCAGAACAGTTATCCCTTTCCTTTTTATCCTCCTGCTTTAGTTATCATATTATTTTTTGCCTTCTGATTCATATTGTTTTCCATTGGTAGTGCTAGTTTTAAACAGTTGAAGATAAATGAATTCCTTAAAGCATGGGCATTGTTAGTTCTGTGTCACTAGAAACTAGAAAAAGTGCCGTGTACATAGTAGGTGCTCAATAAAAAAGTCGAACAAGTCTCTGAAGGAAGAAAATCTTAGTACCATCTTCCCCAAAATTCATAGTTAATTTTCATAAACAAGAGTTTTTATTTTACTTTATTTTTGAGTTGGAGTCTTACTCTTTTGCACAGGCTGGAGTGCAGTGGCATGCTCACAGCCACTGTAGCTTCAATCTCCTGGGCTCAGGGGATCATCCTTCAGCCTCAGCCTTCCAAGTAGCTGGAACTACAGGCACACACCACCATGTCTGACTAATTTTTTGATTTATTGTAGAGATGAGGTTTCCCCAAGTTACCCAGACTGGTCTTGAACCCCTGGACTCAGGCAATTCTCTCGCCTATGTCTCCCAAAGTGCTGAGATTACAAGATTGAGCCACTGCGCCTGGCCAAAATAAGAGTTTTAAAATACCAAATTATTGAACTCTATATTGTTTTGCATTTATCATTATGCCTTGCACAAAGCAAGTGCTTAATATTTCTTTTATTTACTTAAATTTTTTTAAATTTTAATGCTTTTAGTAATAATTAAGACTTTAGCAAATATATAGTGAATGAATAAATACATGATCACTTACAGAAACTAGAAAATAGATGATGTTATTATTCCTAATGTACAGAAATAAACTAAGGCTTACACTCAATGTCTTTTGCAATATCTCACCATAACAGAACTGGTAAATGAACCCAATCTTCTGACAGAGTCCAGTGTTTTTTTCACTAAGCCAACATATTCCCCTTGCTAGCTCAACAGAAGGTGTCTAAGATGATAAAAACATCACCCTTAAGTATGATGGTCTTAAATTATCTGCTTAGGTGGTAGTTTAAGTATTTTATTCAGGTGTACTTTAAATGTACAGTAAGTTCTCACCTAACATCAATAGGTGAGAAACTATGACTTTAAGTGAAACCACATATAACGAGCCAATTTTATCATAGGTTGATTGATATAAACCACAAATAAGTTCTTATGGCACATTTTTGATGACAAAGTTATCACCAAACTTCTAAATAAAGGCTGAAACACTTCTAATAGAACACATTGAAATGCAGGTGATCTATACATACATTTAAGGAAAATTAATACATCAAGAAAGATAATTATCTACCTGCTTATTCCATTTCGGAGTTATAGGTGGCCAGGTCTATCCCAGTCACTCAGGGCACAAGGCAAGAACTAACTCTGAACAGGACGTCATTCCATCGCAAGGTGTACTCACACAAAGCCCCAAACTCACTTAGACTGGACAATGCAGACAACGCCACTTAAAATGCGCATCTTTGGGATGTAGGAAGAAACTAGAGTATATGTAGAAAATTCACACAGACATGAAGAGAAATGCAAATTCTACACAAGCAATAGCACATTTAATGGGTAGTGTTTGCTTACCAATGTTATGATGAAATGACATTGAACAAAATGCTATCTGAGGACTTGCTGTACATTTAAGTGTACAGATAAAATTCATTTTTTAATATTCAAAATTCTTAGGTTCAAAAGTTTCAAAATTCTCTTTTAATATGAACACTGGGTCTGTAAAGTAAAATTTAAATTAAAAAGAGTATATTATTTTTAAGGCTCCATGTTCCTGTGCATAATTTAAAGCTTGCAATATTTTCATTGTATCTTTATATGACAACTGATTAGGGATATGAAAACAAGTAATATGAAACTAGTGTTCAACATATGTAGACTCCAGCCCTGCACGGTGGCTCAAGTCTGTAATCCTAGCACTTTGGGAAGCCGAGACGAGAGGATTGCCTGAGCTCAGGGGTTTGAGACCAGTCTGGGCAACTTGGCAAGAACTTGTCTCTACAATTAAAAAGAAAATTAGCCAGGTGCGGTAGTTCCAAGTTCCAGCTATCTGGAAGGCTGAGGCGGAAGGGTCACCTGAGACTAGCAGGTCGAGGCTGCGATGGTTGCGAGAGTGCCACTGCACTCCAGGCCTGAGGGACACATTGAGACTCCAACTTTAAAAAAAAAAAAAATCTCTAGACTCTCATCTTTCTTTCAAGTATTTATCCAGTCTATTTAACCACTGAAAAGAAGTCTACATTTACATGCCCTCTGTCATCTCACATTTAATGAAAAGTTTCACACAAATAGTTGAAAACAAGATGAATGGTTAATTCTAGTGTGTTAGAGTTGATCTACCTTCCATGCTCCTCCTAAGATATTATTCCAAGAGTCAGAGGGAACAATTGGAATAAAGTCAACACACAAAATAGATACATAGATAATAGATACATTTATACTGACCATGACTAAAGGATATACCAAATTTCTTTACCAAGGAAATTTTTGAGTAGCCAAGTTCATTACATCTCTTTCACCTACTATTGACTCTTTGTGTTCTGTATTGATTACATGCAAAGCCAAGGGGGAACTCATTCAACCATGAATTATTCTACCATGAATTCAACTTTAGTTCACATAAATGGGTCTTTTCTCTTTGTATATAATCAAGATGGGAAGGTCATTGTAATCAAGGAAACCAACAGAGTTACATGTGCAGTTAAACTTTGCATTCATTGTTATTTTTCATGAAATTCCAACTTTGGATCCCATCACCTTATCTGTTTCTAAACAATGTCATGCTGACTCATTCATTTCCCCTGAACTCAATATTTTGATACTTTTAGTATTTATGAAAACAATGAGACATTTTCTTCCACTACCAGAATACATTTAGAGTGAGTAGACGGTAGAGATAATTTTACGACTGAGAAAACTAAGACACTGGGACACTCACTGTCCATGGGTATTTCGTGTGTGCCTACTATGAACCAGGCACTCTCCTCTACTAGATGCTTTTTTACAGGTTATTAGAATAGGAAATTCAACTCATGGAGTTCCACTCACAGCTTAACATAGTATGAATTAATCCAGATCATATGTTTACTCAAAAGTTTATGAGCAACAAAATCATATTTTTACTAGCCAAGTGTGTGTTACTTAGCTCCTATAGAGACACATAGTTCAGTAATTCTCACTAAATAAAGTCATACAAATTTCAAAATATGCAACATAATGATTAATTAAGTGAATCTGAAATTCAACCACACATTGGAGAGGGAGAGTTTGCCCTCTGATCTTCTGATAAGTATTCTTGAAGAAGAAAATTACAATATAAACTAATTCTTGATTACTGGACACTGAAGGCCATTTGCTAGCTATTTTGATATTTATATTTTTGCAGATTAAAAAATCTGATTAGTAGTAATTTCTACTATTTCTCTTCTAATCAAGGTTTAAGTAGTGAATATGAAGCTGGAATTCTGCTCTTAATATTGTCTAGCAGATAGCATTTTAGTTTATGGGTAAATATCCGATGGTAACTGAATTAAAAGTTTCTGTGAGTATGATGCTCAGAAATCAGTTGCTTATCAAATGACTAAGACAGAAATTACATTTAAAAAATTAAATTCATCAATGCTTCTCTCATTTGTTTCTAGGGTGACATGCAAGAGTAAACATTTATTTCCAAGGATTGACAAGCCAAATTATGTATGAAAGAGGAAGATCTATCATAAAACGAATTTTAATGACTTAATTCTTTGAGTGGCTTAATTCTTTTTCTTTAAAAGAAAAGCAAACAAAGCTGTTTTTAATCACTAATTAATAAAAGGACCCATTGGTGACCTTGACAAAATAATCCCTATTTTTTAAAATTGGAATTTTGTTTTTGAGATATTAAACCAACTACTCTTTCATTAAGTTAAAGAAGTCATTATTCCAAATATAGTCATTATTCCTTTTCTTAGTACTATGTACAAGTTTGTAAGAATTACTGACTTAATTCTCTTGATACAACCTTTGTACTACTTCTTGAGACATGCTTCACCATAACCCCTTTTCTTTCATTACTGCTTAACAAAATTAAGTAAATAATATCTAGTTTTTCTGAAATACAGCTACAAAAATTGGTCCATAGTATTGCTCTGCACTAGGAAAATGCAGATTATTCACAAAAAAAATTATTGTAAAGATTTTAGGAAAGGTGGAAATCTGATAGAAAAGCTTAAACCATAAGAAATCTAGGTAATTATTGTTTTATTAGTCTAATTTTATTATATAATAAATCTAAAGAAAAATCCATGAATGAACAAGATAAACATGATAAATGCTGAAAAGTAATAGAAGTTTAGGAAACAAAATTAACTTCAATCAATAAATTTTATGCAAGTAAAAGACTGGTCTATAAAGAGAAGGCCCAAATGTAATATGCATTGATTTTAACAAAGTACTTGATGAAGCTCATAATTAACTGAGTTTAATTATTGTCTTGCCTACTAGCACTATTGCTTACATTGAAAACCAGAAAAAGGATTAAATAATATCACATCAAGTTAAAGAATATGCTCAGAGTTTTGTTATTATAAATGAATTTATTTAAATTTTCTTCAGAATTCTGATGCAGAGAGTAAATTATGAATATGCTTACTTTATGGACACTCTTAGATATAAAATTATTTATTTACATCTTATGTCCTGTTTGGAAAATTCTAAAATGCCTTTCTGTTGTGCTATGCATTGTAAATTTGCATAACTCATTTTATTCTAGAGGCTTCCATTGCCTGTTTTGTAAAATTAAACAGATGCGACTGGATAAACTAGACAGTCCCTCAGTTTTTGATTCTGTTCTGCATGTAACTTTTCAGAAAAATATATTTAAACTTTACTTAATAATTATTTAAATTGCTGAAAATTAATTTTAACTATATTAGGAAGATTCTATTAGTAAATCATATGACAAGCTCCAAAAATCAATTCATAACTATTTAGTGGAGGGATTTTATTTGTAATCATGTTTAGAAAAATAAAATTGTAGCCTACCTGCATTTCTGACTAAATTCTGAAAGAATACCAACCAGTTCCTTCTGTGTAAAGACCATACATGTTGGCAATTAATGGCCCAATTTAAATATTTAATAGTGATTTTTACCAAACAAGAATAAAACATATATGAACTGAGAACTGAGAAAAAAAATAAAATCTCAATATTACTTCAATTTCTATGAAGAGAACACCTATAAAAATTATTGTCCAAGTCATCAATATATTCAAATATAATGCATATGGAACTTATCTCCCAATTTTTAAAGATTAACAGTGTGAAAATATCTCAAAAGTACTGAAAAATCTAAAACATTTAGTTCAGAGCGAAACTTTATATTTGTATAGTATAAAATATCTACAGCCATAGAATGGTTTATAATGTAATTTCTTTGAAGTAAACAGTCACAACTTCTTTGATTTTTTATAGTCCTTTATTTCAGTATTACTATATAGTTTTAAACATATATTTATTGATTCATAAACTTAGTCATCAAATATTTATTGAACTTCTCTTTGTACTTTATACTAGGCACTATGTTAAATACAGCAGGTAAAACAAATAAGAACCCAAGTTTCCAAGGGCATACTTTGATGGAGGGAAAAACTGTGCAAATCAATAATTACACAATCCAGTAGCAGTTTCTATAGTGGATCCTTCAAGATTTAGAAGCTGTGGTAGGTGGAATAATGGCCCTGAAGTATGTCCACATCCTAATTCCTGAAATCTGTGAAATGCAGAAAATGTAGGTGTGATTAAGTTGAGGACCTTGAGGTAAAAATAGATGATCCTGGACTGTATGAGGGTCTCCAGGATAATTGTATGTAGTCCTTAAAAGTGGAGAGCCTTTCTAAGCTGCGGTTGGAAAAAGACAGATTTCATTACAGCAGCGATAGAAAACAAATTTGAGAACACAGAATTAAATGGATCTGGGTCAGGGAAAACTTCACAGAGACAAACCCAGTCTGATGTTTATAGATGGTTAGATATTTACTAGGCAGACAAGTTGGAAGAGCTGTCCAGGTAAACAGTGTTTATAAGATCACAGATCAGCTAAAAAATATGTGCTAGTAACTTCTAATTGTTCAGAATTATTGAGTAATAAAATGTGAGACGAAATAGAAGAATAGTTTATGTTCAGAGATTATGTAACTTGCTATTCAAAAGATTGTAAGTAATTCCTATATTTTATTGACAATTTTACCTGAATATGTCCTATCTTATTGTCATTTAAAAGTATGCCTGTGGTGTCAGCTAGTTAGAGACAAAAATGATCATTTTGATAGATATCATCTGCTGTTTAATTCATTTATACCAACAACTCTATTCAACAAATTACTTTGTGTAGTCAATAAAGAGAGTATCATCCCAAATTCACATTGCTTTAGTTTGGACATTCTATATAGGTAGTGATTATACTGCTCGTGTTTGTAAAATAGATATCAGCATTATCCTTTGCCCCAGCTTGATTATGAAAATATATGGATCTGATCTTTTTAAAAATCAGTAACAATAAGACATAGTGGTTATTTTGCGACCTTTGTGTGCCAGGGAGTCTATCTTGTGTTCTTTGAATGTTTTATCACTTTATATTTGATTGTACGTGATCCAAAAAATATTTTTCTTTGTTTTAAGTTTTTACTATAGAATATAATGTCATATTCTTTGCTATAAAATTGATGTTGAGATTTGTATATACAGAGAGAGTTGTGGATTCCTCCAATGATTCCAGTATGTCTGTCGATCCCATTATTTGTTATTAGTAGTTTATATGTCAACTAAGCCAGGAGATAAGACTGCATTATTATTATGCCCTTGGAGCTGTCTTTGTTAAGTTAAAAATAGTTATTATGCTTTTTTTATTCATTGGGGAGCATTTAAAAATGATTCTGATAAGACCAAATTCACCATGCCATCATAAAATTTCACTGCTTAAAATCCTCCTTGATTTCTCATCTTTATCAGCACAAAACCCCCATTCTTAGGTTGGACTAAAGAACCAATATGCTCTGACCACCAATCTCTGTCTGATCTCATCTCCAACCATGCTACCCCTCGTCACTCTATTCCTGCTACACTATCTTTCTGGTAGTTCCCTAAACACACCAGCCAAATCTTGTCTTTGAGCTCTCTTTTTACTATTCTTTCTGGCTGGAGGGATTTTCTCTAGATATTCATATGTTTATTTCCTTCACGTCTTTGATCAAAGTCACCTACCAAATTCAAGTAGGAATTTTACTGGCTTTGGCTAGCTAAGGAAATTAATGGGGTCAACTATTTCCTTACTAATCTTCAGAAATTATAGATTCTTTTATCATTTCTCCCTAAATGAAATTATACTCTCCATTTTTAATTAATTTATATTTCTTTTCAAGACCTAGCACAAACCTTCTCTGAGAAATATTCTATGATATCCCAAAGCACAATTTGTTACTGCCCTTCTCTACTTTCATAATGTTTGACTTATAAGCTCATAATGTTATTCATAGAAGAAAAGTTTAGTCAACGTAGTTCAAATAAAAAGGAGCTTTCCTGATGGGTACAGGGGAATCCTATAGCTTCCCATGAACAAAACCAAAAAATTTCATTTCATCTGAGCCACCAGACATTTTTAGTCCATGATCAAATGAAAGGCATGAGTCAAGACAACTGTCTTTCACAGCCCTCGGAGGCAGATCGCTCTTCTTTTCTGGGGTCTCTTTCCTTCCCCAAGTTTTCTCTGTAGAGCTGCACTCTCACCCTGCTCTTTCTCCCCCTTTGGCTTCATCATACCCCACAACATTGAATTGCATGTGACTTTGTTAGACTCAGTTATGAGATCTTTCATTGCTACCATTGACATTAATCTAATTGCCTCAGTCTTTCAGTTTTTCAATTCCAAATTTCTGACAAGAAGAATCTATTTGGATAAGTCTAGATTAGTGAATTGAACTCTCCTAAAGCAAGTGTACTGAACCAGGGATTTATATGTGTACTCAACTGTGACCAGCATATGGGATTATTTAGGAACAATAAGACCACGTAGGCCCACTTCTTCAAAGAGACTTTGGTGAGAAATAAACTTAAAGAATGGAGAGTAGTCTGAACATACAGTGGACAAATAAAAGAATAAGAACCCATGCTAGCTAACTAACACCATGCTAGCGAACTAGGAAGATTGTGTTTAGTTATAGAATCCAGGTTTTTGATGTTCACTAAGTCATTACAGTTTAAACACAAAGAGGGTGACTAGGATAGTGAGGTGTCTGGACATTGTAAAATACAGTAAAATATTTGAGAAACATACAAATATATAAAATATAAAATCACACCATGAGAAATAGGATCATTATTTTTAATTAATTAAAGAAGTCTAATTTGAAAGCAGCAATAGAAATGCATCCACACCATGAGAGATTAAAGTGCTTCTCAAGAATCTGGGAATAATATAGATTACATATCTACTGAGGCTGTATAAACAATAGCATATAACACTATAGCATGGATATTCCCAGTCATCTTAGCGGAGGTGACTTCCACACTGGTGAGATTGCTATTACTTGATGAGCCATAGCTCTGTATGGAAGATATTGTGGGCTGATGACACTCACTTATTCCATCCATTTCCCCTTGGCTGCATTCACTGTACAGCCATTGAAGTTGCCCTTAACCAGGATTTCAGTTACTCATAGCCTGTTGCATTCTAAGCAGTTGCAAAATATCTTTAAGAAAATGTGTGTCAACCGGGCTCGGTGGCTCAGTCTGTAATCCCGCGCCTTTGGGAGGCTGAGGTGAGTGGATTGCCTGAGCCCGCAGGTTCGAGACCCGCCTGGGCAACTTGGCGAGACCTCATCTCTACAATAAATCCAAAATCAGCCGGGCGTGGTAGCGCATGCCTGTAGTTCCAGTTACTCGGAAGGCTGAGGCGGAAGGATCGCCGGAGCCCAGCAGGTCGAGGTTGCGGTGGCCCGGAGCGGCCACTGCACTCCAGTCTGGGCGACAGAGTGAGACTTCAACTCCAAAAAAAAAAGAAAAAAAAAGAAAATGTGTGTCCATCATTACAGAAACATAAGAGTGATAAAAAGCAATTATTGTTAGCATGCTCCCAAGAATCCTTACGGGAGAGGGTGACTTGGCACAGGAGGTTTACCTGCTCAAGCCAAGTGGTTTGAGAGTCTCCACTGAATAGAGAGACCCATTATGCTGTTAAATATTTGAATTAAATAATGAACTTCCATTATTCTTATTTCATACTCAATAGGCTTTTTTAAATTTATAATTTGTGTTCTCTTGAAACTTGTTACATTCAGACAATATAATAAGTAGAAAACACAAGAGGTTAACTCACTCAATTGTCCTTTCCATTATGAGTTTAAAATATTAGCATTTTGTTTTAGATGTCTGAGTTGCCTGCAAGTTAGCCTGAGTTCAGTCTTCTTTGTGTAATGACAGCATAGCCTCTCAGGCCCAATGAGCAAGTTACAGGCAACTGGTAAAATGTTTTATCTTCCACATATGTGTATAAACACATATGTGCGTATTTAGCTTCTCTATAGATATTTTATGTATACACATATATGTGCGTATTTTTTCTATATGTTCAAAGTAATACCAATAAACAGTCAAAAAGATTTTTATGAAATATGACAATCTGATCATGTGTTTCATATGCACAAGAAAATATGAAAAAATAACCAAGACATTTTTGAAAAAAGTACAATAATTGTAATCTTTCTTTGCTAAATTCCCCCCAAAAGTTCATTAACCTATAATAAAAGTGTAGTTTATACATAAATAGAAATAATGGATCTATGGAATACATATTAGATTACAAAACAGTCTCCATTCAGAAATATAGCACATAATAGAATTGGTATTTTACTATAGAGGTTTATTCAATAAATTATGTTCTGAATACTCTTTATAAATGAATAAAGTTAAATAAATAACTTCAATAAATAATGCTAAACAACCTGCTTACACTACACATATTTACACAGTACAGGTTCACACATGCATTTCAGATGAAATCAAGAGCTAAAATTAGATAAATACTTGGAAAGTAAGAAATAATAGTGGAAAATAATTTTATAGTATTTGATAAGGAAGACCTCCCCAAGTAAGAACAAAGCCCAAGAAACTATAATGCTAGTAGTAACAAATTTGATTTTAAAGAATTGACTATTCTTCATTGCTAAAATATACCCTTAAAAATACAAATGACAATTAGAATAAAATGTTTTTAACAAATACAATAAGCATAGAATCATCACCTGTGCTAACAATGAGAGCAACCCAATAAAAAATGAAGAAAGATTAAGAGCAGGCAGTTTCGAGAGCAAGAATTATAAACATTTTCAAAAAGTATATGGCAATGTGCTTGGCCTCACTAATATTCAAAACAATGTATGAATAACAATGTATCATTTTAATCCATGTAATTGACCATCATCATAAAGACTGATAATATCTGTTGTGAATGAGAAAACAGAAAATAAAAACAATTAGAGCCTGGCTGTATAGGTAAATAATTTTTAAGGGAAAATTTAGTCCTATTTTCAAATTTAATACGTGCATCCACTTTGACCTAGATTTTTCTTCCCAAAAATCTATCCTACAGCAACGGGCACACACTATTATTAATGTTTATGCACAAGATGTTCACTGCAGAATTATATATTGTATGCTAGGTATACTATGAAATGGTAAACAACCTAAGTGTCCATCAGCAAGAGCATAATTGAATAAAGTGTGATACATATACATTGCAGCCTTTAAAAGTGAATTCCACAGAGCTATAAATACTGGAATGGAACAGTTGCCAAGATATGAAATTGAAGAGAAAACAAAGAAGAGAAACAATCTATAATGTACATTGTTTCCATTTCTACATAAATAGGATGTGTGTGTGTGTGTGTGTGTGTGTGTGCACAAGTAGAGAGGAACTTTTCCAATTTTCTTGATGTATTTCATGTTATTGGAGTATCTTACAGTAATTATTCATGTATTTCTTGAATAAACATTTTTTTCTTTAATAATTGATGTTTTTACAGAACACTGGAGTATGTTGCTCAGGCCAAAACAAGCAACGGTGGATAAAAGTTACAGGGAAACAATGTGGAGTGTTTCTGTATTATATAGTTGACCTGACCACATTCTCTCTGGGGCTGCATTGACAATCTATCAATGACACAATGAAGGGAGTGCAGTATCCAAGGGAACAGATAACAGGTCATAGGCTCTAATTCTATGATTCAAAATGTAAGCCTTGGTTTTGGTGTAGCGGCTCACACTTTGAAAGACTGAAATGGGAGGATTGCTTGAGCCTAGGAGTTTGAGACCAATCTAGATAACCTAGCGAAAATCTCATCTCTACAAAAAGCTGAATGTGGTAATGTATGCCTGTATTCATAGCTACTTGGAAAACTGAGTTGGGAGGATCTCTTGAGTCCAGGAGTTTGAGGCTGCGGTGAGCTGTAATTAGTCATGCCAATGTACTCCAGCCTGGGTGACAGAGTGAGACCCTAAACAAAACAAAACAAAACAAAAAAAGCAACCTCCTTGGGTCCCCTCCTGCTCTGGAACCTTTTCTGTCCTCTCAATAAATCTTGCTTTCAAAAAACAAAAAACAAAAAACAGAAAACAAAAAACAAAAAACAAAAAATCAAAGGAGGAGGAGGGGGAGGGGGAGGGGGAGAAGAACCACCACCTTGGAATAATTAATCTACATGCATTACTTTAATTTATAACATGCCCTACAGGTACTGCTTACTAGGGATGCCTGGTATGACTCATATAACCCAAAAAAGTGAATGACATTACTACTAGCAGGAGACTACATATTTAAATATGTTCAAAGCATTGCACAAATTGGCCTTTTTATTAAGAACTGTTATGATGCAGGAGTGCCAACATGTTGGTAAGACTTTTGTTGCAAATAATATAAAAACCATTTTAATTAACTTGAGTTAAAAAGTAGATTAAATTGTTCTTAAGCATGCCACTATGACAGTAAATATACAACTTCTAAATTATGATTTTTGCTAACACTATTTAAATAAACTTTATAACAGTAACTGCATTGTATAATAATTTTAAGAGCTGCTTATTTGTTTTCTATTACTGAGTTTTTTAAAGCTGTGATACAATTCTGACAGAAGAATATATTCCATCTTTGGTTATCAAAAGATCACTTGAAATAGGGAAATTTTGCTAAGTTTTTAATTAAATTATTACATGACCAATTGGTCTATAATATAAAACATTCGCTCCAAAAAGTTTGCAGATAATCTTATGTGTAAAAGTTTAATAGTTAACTTTACAAATTTACTTTAGTGATTTTTTCTGAAGAATTATTCTATGAAAATATTATTGTGAAAAGAATCTTCTTTTTCATTTCATTACCAATGGGTATTATGATTTATGGCAAATGGTTTGGACCTTATGTTTACTGAGTACAAAACATAGATTCAACAAAACACTTGACATTGTCCTAAGATAATCATATTGAAATATGTTTTTTAAAGAAAGCCAATTAATCTCTAAGATTTTAATAGTGTTGGTTTTTCTAAAGTGAATATGTTTTTACTTTGTGATTAATTAGTGTCATTACAGCTTAGCTGCCCTGATTAAACATCTGTTTAAGTACCATACTCCAATAATTAATTTACATGTGCATAACAAATTATATAAATCCTTTTATAAATTATCCTAAAGTATAGGCATCAAAATTGAGCTTATATATCTGTTTATAATATAGTTATAGAAATATATCCATATATTGTTATCTATCTCTCTATCTGTATCTAGCATCTATAATTGCACACTCTCAACCCACACACAAAATAGATTATTAACCTTTGACATATATGGTTCTCTACACACTATGATTTAAATTATCCCATTACTTTGATGAAATAATTGTTAAGTCAAAATTCACCTTTTGAAGTATTGTTTCAAATCATTTTATATTTAATAACCTGGCAATAATTTTAAATATGAAAAGGAGTCAAACTTGTTCCCTTTATAGGGGACGATTGCCATGATTACCTCACACAAACATGATCAAAGGCTGTAATGAGACTGGATTCCAAAGGCTGTAATGAGACTGGATTTCCAAAGGGTAAAAAGGCTTCATGGCTCATACATTGAAGAGTTTGGTTATAGAGTCTTCAGTGTGTAACAGGCAACGGTAAAGGCATGAAACTTAAGGGACCCCTAGAGGACAGGGCACGGTTGCTGGGTCATGAACACCTTGAAGCGTTTCTTGGTGTTGACTCAGGTGTCGTATTTGTCATCTGAAGAGAACTGAGCAGGACTGGTAGAGCATGTCTGTTGTCTCACAGAGTCAAATTTCTTTAACGTATAGACTTGCTGTCCCTGCTCACTGAGGTAATACTAAAGAAACATGACCACACTTAAGCCAGAGTTTCCAATTCTATCTGCAACTCTGTCTTGAAATAGTAATCTTCTGTGTCTGTGAGGACATGTGAAAAACACTAAAAAATTCTTGTAGTGCTAGAAGTTCCCATCTTAAAAAACTTGGAAAAAGTGGAGAAAGAACATGTTATTCACTAATTCCTTCACTCATTTAACTTACGCTAGTCTACCTTATGCCAGTCACTGTTAAAGTCATTTGAAATACATCCATTAGTAAAATAATCAAAACACCCTATGTTTATAGGGCATATGTTTTATGAAGTGTTAGTTCAAATAAACATAATAATTTAGTAAACAATATAGTGTGTCCGATGGGGAAATACAACCTGTGGACCAAATCAGGTTTGTCAGCTGTGTTTGTGTAGTCTTTGAGCTAAGTTTTTTTGGATAACATTTTTTAAATAGTTGAAAAACTTCATGAGACTTTGTGACATATGAAAATTATATGAAATTACAATTTCTGTTTCCACAGATGGTTTTATTGAAACATAGTCATGACCATTGGTTTGAGCATTATTTGTAGCTGTTTTTGCACTGTTACAGGAGAGTTGAGTAGTGGAGACAGACACAGACCACATGATCCGCAAAACCTGAATTAATTACTATCTGCTCCTTTACAAAAAAAGTTTATTAACCCCTGCCTTAGATAACTTAGTAATTCTTTACCTCTCTACAAAAATATTAATAAATATTCATATTAGATAAGATACAATGACATCTAGATTTCAGTTCATTAACACATTATTTTGCTAAAAGCTTTTCCAAATTGAAATTTAAACATTGGAGTGTTTACTTTGTAAAAAATATAAAGAGAAATTGTTAAGTCTCCTAAGTGTCTTCATTGATAGTTATATTAGTGTCAGATAAATGCTGAATTCAACATATGATATATGTTAAACTAACAGTAATAGAGTACCTACATGCCAATGTTTTAGCTACACAATCAAATTAAGATTTCAATGTGACCCACTGAAATAGGTATTTCTATTCTCATTTTGTAAACAAAGACAATGGAGATGCAGGAAATTTGAGTGACTGTCTGAGAATGGATTAGCTCTTGTGGGTGGTTGAACCTTGATTAAATCAGTGTTATTCTTTCTACCCTAAGTTACCTCTAAAGTCATGCATTAT
The DNA here is from genome assembly GCA_963574415.1 of Tarsius wallacei. Classification (NCBI taxonomy): domain Eukaryota; kingdom Metazoa; phylum Chordata; class Mammalia; order Primates; family Tarsiidae; genus Tarsius; species Tarsius wallacei. The sequence continues at coordinate 38,364 of CAUYQG010057297.1, read as the reverse complement.
ACGGAGTATTGGTTTTACAGCTCCTTAACACTGCTTAGCAATCAAATAACACTGAAATTTAAGTGTTATCAGCAATTTAGGTTGAAACAGTGTGGATTACCATCTAAGTCCAGAATGAAGTGAATAAATCAAGTTTATTTTAATGGTTAGACCTTGTAAATGAGCAAGTTCCTTACAGAATGATTTCAACAGTTTTTATCGTAAGAGTAGTATTTATACTTGATAAAACTCAAACCTCATCTTCGCTTTTTATTTATTTATTATTATTATTTTTAAAGTCAGAGTTTCACTCTTTTGCCCAGGGTGGAGTGCAGTGGCACGTTGCTCATAGCCACTGCAGCCTTGACCTGTTGGACTCAGGCAATGCTTTCACTCAGCCTTTCAAGTGACTGAAACTACAGGTGTGCGCCCCCACACCCAGCTAATTTTTTGATTTATTGTAGACACAAGATCTGCCATGTTTCTCAGGCTGGTCTTGAACCCCTGAGCTCAGGCAATCCTCTTGCCTCTGCCTCCTAAAGTACTGGGATTACAGGCATGAGCCACCTCAAGCCAGGCTATTTATTTTTGTAAACCAAATTTTAGAATGAATTGATAGAATGTGTGAGGGAATATGGGACAGATAAGAAGTTGTAAGGTTAATAAAGATGAAAGTTCAAGGATATGGAAAACAGAACTGACTTTATCAAAGACTGCAGCTTTTATACCCATAGATGAAAGTGAGTTATGGGCTCAGGTAAAAATAGAGAACTTAGATTAACAGGTAATATCAAGGCGAAGGATATGATGTAAATCTACCAAGGACCAGCAGGGTTTACCCTTAATAAGAACAGGATGAGAAAAGAGGCTGAGATGAGATTTATTTGAATGTAGGAAGAGCGCTCAGGGCTCCCGATTTTTAGGAAACATTAATTTTTAAAATTATGTTTATGTTTTCTAAGGATAGATAATCTACGAAAAATTTTCACTTTTGATTTTTTTTCCTGCTTCTGTGTTTCTAACTCTGTTTCTATTTTTCCTATTTAATTTTATAACTAGGACTTATAAGACAAATTAAATTATTAGGGAAGTGAATTGGAGGGTTACTCATTAATTCAAAGATAATTTTTAAAATCAGATCATATACTATGCTAGTCTGAGAATAGAGTAGACTCCCATAATCTCTTTCCTCTTTAAACTCACATTTTATTGTAGAGGCAGATGTCAAACTATTTATTACATAATTTATATAATTTATTATTTAGCTTATTTATGTTATAACTTGTTACATAACCTATACACTTATAAGGAACAGACATATACATATACGTTATATAATTTATTATATAACTTATTACATAATGTATGTAATTATATATTTAGCTATCTAATTTGGGTTACATTTTTGAGGACGTAATTTTTTTTAGGCTAAGAAATTAAAGATTAGTAAGCTTGTCTTACTTAGTCTGTTTGGGTTGCTGTAGAAAACTACCTTAGACTGAGCAACTTATAAATAACAAAAATGTATTTCTCATCATTCTGGAGACTCAGAAGTCCAAGATCATGATACTGACAGATTTTGGTGAGAGCCCACTTTCTGGTTAATAGCTGATTCTATCTAGCTGTGTCCTCCTTGGTTGAATGGGTAAGGGACATCTTGAAGACTTCTTTTATAAGGTTTTAAATCTTATTCATAAGTGCTCTGTTCTCATGACCTTATCACTTCCCAAAGGCCTCACCTAATCCTTATCACATTGGGGATTAAGTTTCAACACATGAATTTTGGTGGACACAAACATTCAGATCATAACAAGGGAATTCTCTCTGAATGAGGCTGAAATGTAACAGAGAAAGGAATCTTTAAACAAGCCCTAAAGATGGGAGGAGAGGAGGACATTTGTTCAAAGAACTGAAAGAAATGAAAGAAAGTGAGTTTGGAATGTGGAGAATGAGGGGAAGAGAGGAAAAATTAAAACTGAAGAGCTAGGCAGTAGTAAGACCACATATGCCCCTTGGTGTTAGGTTCATGATTTAAAATGATTTTTCCTACCAACAATTTCAATTAATTGATTTCAAACAGAAGCATGACTTGTAAAGGATTTTTGGTGAAACTCCACAGAGCGAAGTGAACTAGAGGAAGCCCAGAATGGATGTGAAAAAACAGTTAGGAAATAATTAATGTGGTGCAGGTGAACACTAAAATAAAGGAGCAGTTGAAGAACCAGGAAAAGTTGATCATATGAGATACACTTAGGAAATCGAATTGTATGTATCTAGTCATTAGTTGAATATGAGAAATGATCAAGTTTAAGAATGAGTCTATCTTTTATAACTAGATGAATGAATTCACTCTTAATGGAAGAAACACTGACTAGGGTTTTATAGGATCCTGAGATATTAAACTTGAAGTGACTGAGGGATATTTAGGTTAAGATGTTCAGTGTTCAATAAGATATGAGTCTGATGCTCAGAGGAAGTCCCAGTTGGAGGTAATATAAGCCATTGTAGAGGGCTATGCAAAAAAGACTGAATAATGAGAATATGTCTAGTAGCATGCCCTGAGAGGCTATGATCTTATGCCAAGGAGAGCTCAAGTAGAAGAACACTAAAAAATACCTCCTAAATCTAGTGACATGAAGGTTATTGGTGAATTTGCAAGACACATTTCTGCGGAAGGATGCAGATTGAACATGTATTTAAGCATAAATTGCAGGTGAAGACATGGAGCAAACCAATATAGACAGATTTATTAAGAAGTGTGGCTATGGTAAGAAAAGGAGTTTCAAAAACCATGATAATAAAAAGGGTCATGGGGTGAAACATTTTTTGATGGAAGATATTGGAAAAAGCATATTCAAATACTGCTAAGAGACATTCCATAGAAAGGAAGTGTTTGGAGCATCAGTAAAATGGCATTGTATCCTGGTTTTCTCTAAATTTTTAGGTTGACATCTATTATCACTGTGAACTTATTAATAATGACTCTTTTTAATCATAGAGTGTGTGTTTAGGTGATAAATTATATGGTCATCTCACACATAGAAGAAAGAAAGCATAGCCTAATTCATAAGAAGGGATCTGGTACATATGTTGAAAGAGGGTCAGCTTTTTTGTTGTATTTAGTGTGTTGGAATTAGCTCAGAACAGGGTAGGCAGAGGCCCCTGTGAAGATTCAATAGTGAGAATTGATGCTTCAATTTTTGATATGAAATAGTACCAATGGGACAAAGCCATGAAGATAGAATAGTTTTCTCGACAAATGGATATCCACATGAAAAATAATTAAGTTGGACTTCTGTACCCTACCATATACAAAAAAATAATTCAGAGTATATCACAGACATAAGTGTAGTATCCAAAACGATTAAATCCTCAGAATAAAATATAGCAGTAAATCTTTGTAACTTTAGATTAGGCATAGCCTTATTAGATATGACATTAAAAGCACAAGTCACAAAATGAAAAATAGATAAATTAGACTTCATCAAATTTTAAAATGTTTGTGCTTCAACGAATACCATAAAAAATGTGAAGAAACAACTCACAAGTGGGAAGAAATATTTTCGAAACATGTATCTGATAAATCTCGTATCTAGAATATATAAAGAACTTTTACAACTCAATAATGAAAAAAAATTCAATTTGAAATACAGATGTATTTTAATACAGATGTTAACACATGTAAATTTTGGTTTTCATATGATTAAACACACTTTCAATTTATGACATTTTCAACTTACATTGGGATTATTGGGACATAATCCCATTGCAAACTGGATAGTATATTAAAGCATATTATTTTTGCACCATAGCAAGGTTAAAAAATCTTAAGTTGAACCATCATTAAATCCAAAATTATTGGCATAGGCAAGGGATCTGAATGAACCTTTTTCCAAAGATGATACTCAAATAACTAATAAACATGTGAAACGATGTTTAATATTAACTGTTGGTGAAATGCAAATGAACACCACAATAAAATACCACTAGAAGCAGGCTATAGTAAAAAACAGAGATTTTTAAAAAGTGTGGGAGAGGATGTGGAGAAACTGAAACTCCATATACTGTTGGTAGAAATGTAAAATGGTGCAGCTTCTCTGAAAAACAGTCTGGTAGTTTCACAAACAGTTAAACATGAAGTTATCATATCACTCATAAATTCTACTCCTAGGGGTACGTATACCCCCAGGGATATGTATACCTTGGGGGTATACATACCCCCAAAATGAAAGTATATGTTCATAAAAAATTTGTGCACAAATGTTCATAGCAATGTTTTTCATAATTGCTAAAAGGTAGAAAAAAGTCCAAATGTCTATCAGCTGATGAATGGATAAACAAAAGGTGATGTAATCATACAATGGAATATTATTTTACCATAAAAGTAGATGCATTATTAGTACGCCTAAATATGGGTGCACCTTGAAAACATTATGCTAAGTTAAAAAAATAGACACAAAAGATCAAATGTTGTATGATTCTATTTATTGATTCCATTTATATCAATTCTCAGAATAGACAAGTATATAGGGAATGAAAATAGATGCATGATTTGCAGAAGCCAGGGATGAATGACCGGTTGGAGGGAAGATGAGGAGTGATGCTTAATGGGCATGCCATTTCTTTTTGAGGTGATACACATATTCTAAAATTGATTGTGGTGATGGTTGCACAACGTTGTAAACTCACTGGAAACCACTGGATTGAATACTTTAATTGGGGGAATTATATGCTATGTGGATTGTACTTTAACAAAGCTGTTGTTGTTTTTTAAAATTGTGACCAGATATTTGTTGATAGTGAGGATATAGACGAGAGATCAGATTATTGAGGTTTGAGGAGAAGACTTAGAATAGGTAGTTTAGGGAAAAGGAAAATGACTTGATTTTAGGTAATCTATTTGGAGAAAGGGGGGAATTAATATTAACAGAGTAATATTAATAGTGAAAGGACAAAGACTAGCAGTTCTGAAAACATTGACATGACCAAATTTCTAAGTGTGTAAAATATACGTTAGTAAGGTCAGACTTATATAATATGTCATCATCATTTTTTTTTTTGTCTTAAAATGTTACATTTAGTTTGATGGCATAGTGTGTCAGAATTAGGTAAGAACAACACAACCAATTGCACTTTAGTCTGAGTCTATAATTATTTTGTGTCTAAGGAAATCGGAGAGATCTAGCTTAAGCTTTCAATCATTTTGCTTTCATGTTCAGTTTTTGTGTGGTGAACGGGAGGAAAGGAGAGTTACCAGAAATATTTAGAGAAATAGATAGAAAAAGAGGTGTGGGAAAGTACGATCCACAGTACTATTACCAGAAGAAAGTAGAAGGTTATTGCTAGGAACATATCAACCCACTTTCCCAGTCCTTCAACAGAGAGTATATACTGCCTAATGTAAATAGGAGATAATCAGCTTCCTCTCACCTTGCTTACAAGATGTGCAAAGGACAAGAAGACTGTGCAAAGCAAATAAAATGAACTGTCAATTTCACTCAGGGAAGCAGTTAAGACTAGTTATGCATATAAGCCGCAGCAACTCATTTACTCATAAAATCAATAAGACTGCCACCTGGGTCATCAAAGTTACCATCACTACTGCAGGAAACAAATCCTAGCTTTCATAACAATGAGACAGAAGCTGCATCCTTCATTAGACCACAGCTAAGACCAACCTGCATTATTAGTTTTTTTCAGCTGAGAAACTGTTTCACGTTGTTATTGCTTATTCTGTCCATAGCAAGTGATTTTTTTGTGTGTGTCTTTCTTTTATAACACATCATGATCTCTCAAATGGTGCGTCCTTGCTGCAATACTTTGTACAGTGGAAAGAGATAAATCACTAGAATAAGAATTCCAGATTAATCCAGATTCTGCAGTCATACTCTAGGTGAAATGGCCAATGTTGAATATTATTGTGTCAGCTCTGATCTTCTATTTTCTCAATGAAGAGTGAATTGAATACTGTCAAATTCACATGCTTGTCTGAAGTTTCATATTAGGTACATAAACTTTGAACAACACTCAAACAAATAGTCATTTGAGACAGTATTTGGCAATTATTCAAAGTGGTTTCTAGACTAGCATACCAAAATTTCTATCTAGTCTACCAGCATGGTCTAACATTTACAAATATTCTTTACACCAGGAATGCAAAAGGGAAGATTAATTTACTGAATTTGCATAAGAAAGACTAAGAGCTCCCAACTTGTCTCTATTCCTCAAAGCTATATCTCTTATTGACATAGTTCCTCTAAACCACTCAGAGACTTAGGGGTTAAAGTTTCTATTGTCTGAATTCTTTTACCTTTTTCTAGACAGGTACCTTATAAATAATACTTTATCAACTAAAGTATTATTTTCTGGTGAAGGCTTCATTATCCAGCGCAAAATTATTTTTGATTTACTTATTTCAGACCCAAATGTAGCCAATATCCTACCTAAATATAGGTAGTATTATTTTATTTATTCTTGCAAGGGAAAGTCTTACAAAATATTCTGTTGAAAATTTTCTATTTACAGATTGACATTGGCTTTCATTTCTTTATTGTAAAAGGCTGATAACTAGTCACAAATATAATGAAACCAGTTTAGTGAGAAGTCCCAAACCATTGGAGTATAAACAAGAAATGGCTGGATAGTTTTCCCCAATTATTCCTTTCATTTGTTCGCTTTCAAATCTCTCTCTTACTCTATGTAATAGGTGCTTTAATAACATCTTTGCCAAGTTCTTACTTTTAGAGCACAATTTATAGAGCACAATATTTTTTTTGAAATGTAAGACACAGTCTTGTTAATATTGAAGACCTCAAAGCAAATCACCCCTAAGGTGCCTCTTACTTTTCCCAAGCTGTGGTGCTGACTGCTTGGAGTAGAGGAAAAGGAACATGGATTGTGCCTTAGGGCTGTGAATCAAGCAGAAGGAAGAGACTCTAAGGCTCTATTGTGTTAGCAATGGGTAGCTATTCTTTGTAACACTGGGATCCTAACACCTCTGCTAAGTTGGTGGGTGGTCTCTCTATCGGTGTTGTGAATATTACCTCACCCCAAGTACAACATTGCTGAATAGCCTCTATCTAAGGGAGAGCTCTGTGTCTATATGGTCCAACCTGGAATATACACCTCAGCTCCTTCCCAGGGTTTGACATTTTAGAGGTCACACGGCTTCTGCCACTCTACTAATCCAGTGCCCCTTCAGGCATTATCACTGAATCAGTAAAACTAAGAAAGGAGATGCTTTTATTTGTCTCTCCAAGGCTGTGGAGAACCTGGGAAACAGACTGGAGACTGCTTCATATTCTTCCCATTCAAACCTTACCAGTTTTTTCAAGTCCTGCATCCTCACACCACTCCAAAAATCCAACCTTCAGAAGTCTCTAAAACTGAAGAGGACTCTAGTCTCTGTTTAAGAGATCCTCCTAAACTTCAGGGGATACATGTAAAGTGTCTATCTCTTTCCCCCATCATGGCAGATGAGGTCTAAATAAGTACAACATACTTTAAACAGGTATTTCCAGACAGAGATATTCTTCCAATACCTTTCTGCATTGGGACGAATCAGTATAGGTCTGTGGCTCAGCAGGCTTCAAGTCCAAAACAAGAGGCCAGTTTTCTACAATGACCTGCACCCTCAAAGTTTGTGAGATATTTGTTTAAGTACTCTGCATCACTCCCCTTCCCCCCCGCAAACTAGACTTCTTAGAAAGGAAAGTATTTCTCCCTCATAGTCTCTCGCGCTGCATTTCTTCTCCCACTATTCACCCTCTTATTCCTATATTTTGTAAGAGTGGTTTATATAAAAGGCTGGTTCTCATATAAAGGCTGGTTCTTATATAAAAGACTCTCTCTTAGCGAACCCTGCAGAAAGATGACAGCCCCAGTGGCTAGCGGCACTAATTCCCCCCTCCCCACCAAAAATGACCATTTTTTTACAATGTCAAGGCCAAAGTTATTTTCTACAAACTATTCTATTAATTTTTTTAAAATTTCCATATAGCAACAACTTAACAGTCACAATAGCAACTTTATTAGCTGGTCTGGGCCACCCATTTCTACTTTTAGAATTATTTTATTTTTGTATATTTTTAGATTAGAAAATATAGTTTATTTAAAGCTAAATTAGAGAGAGAGAGAGAGAGAGAGAGAAAGAGAGAGAGCGCTTCACTTCCCCAAGGCAGAGGAGGGGGCCAAAGCCGGGAAACACAGCCTGACCGTAGCACAAAGAGCACATGACTATACCATAGCTTAGTAAGGCAATGGCCGCAATGGCCCGGCAATGGCTATTTTATTTTTTATTAACACTTGTCCTTGTTCCTTCAGGTTGTTACAGCAAAATACCATAGTCTAGGTGACTGATAAACAACAAAAATTTATTTCTTACAGTTTTGGAGGCTGGTCCAAGACCAAGTTGCTAGTAGATAGAGTGTATGGTGAGGGTCTGCTTTCTGGTTCATAGACATTTGTCTTCTCACTGTGTCCTGAAGGTGGAAAGAAGGAAAAGGGGTTCCCTAGGGTCTCTTTTATAAGGGCACTCATTCATTCATGGGGGGGTCTGCCTTCATGGCCTAATCATCTTCCTAGTTCCTAATGCATTGGGGGTTAGGTTCCAACATATTGATTTTTCAGGAACATGAACGTTCTGTCCATTGCAACACTGATGAAAACATTTAATTTGAGGATAATAAGAAAATATTTTAAGAATTTCTTATACCTGCACATGTATGTTTATTGCAGCATTGTTCACAATGGCAAAAACATGGAACCAACCCATCGAAACTGGACTGGATAAAAAAATGTAATACATATATACAATGGAATATTATGCAGCCATAAAGAAGGACAAACATATGGACTTCACAGCAACTTGGATGGATTTAGAGTCCATTATACTCAGTGATCTATCACAGAAACAAAGAGCAGTGTACCATACATTCTCATTTGTAAGCAGACCCTGAACAATTACCATAATACTTGAAGAAAGGGATTGGCAGTAGCGGGATACTACTGGGCTGGGGATGACAGAGGAGACATAACATTATTAAGGGTACCTGATCTCAAAGGAGGCAAAGTGGGGACCAAAGGGAAGACTAAACTTTACCTGTACTATGACCACTTATATATCTATATTGTACCCTAAATCTTTAAAATAAAAATTTTAAGAAAGAATTTATTGAGTATTAGCTATGCACTGCAAACCATTTCTGAGGCTTAACTAGGAATGTTTGTCTTGCTAATATCAATACATTTCAGTGTTTTGAATTTATCTCTTAATTTAGTTAGTTTCTTATTTTCCCATCAAATAGCATGATTTGCTTATGTTATTTTGTTAATAGTGAAAGGAGAATAATAACCACTCCACAATTGTGTGGTGTATTCATTTGTTAATTTTGTTAAGCAATTGGAAGAATGAGATCACTAACTGTTATTGTTGTTTGGAGAAAGAAGATGTCTGTAGCAAAGCATAGAAAAGGCGCTGCAGAGTTACAGTAAATTCAACCTGATGCTGCTATTAGTTTAAATGCCTCAGCTAAATGGTCCCAACTTGAGATCATTAACTTTGCTTTCATAGTAATTTTCTTAATGTTACTTAGCAACTTCACTTTGAAAATACCCATTTCACATCCCTGTAGCCTAAGGAGCATCATTAGTAGTAAAATTACATGTTTGATTGCATAGCCAGAGAAGAGTTAAAGTTATATCCCGAGGATCTATCACGGCTGTCGCAAGATTGCTCAGACAGTATGCATTTAATGCATACTACCCAGACTCAGCCTCAGCGTCACATTAAAAGGATAAAAATGTATCCACCATTAATTCAGAATATTGAAGGGGGCACTTCCACGTGTAGCATAGTGAAAAGTATCAAATTGATAACTATGCATGGCTATGTAATGAATACAAAAATCAACAAAAAGTTTGATATAAGATGAAGAGCACTTGAAAATGAAAAACTAAAATGTACTGAATGCTCCTGCCCCTTGAAAAATGTATGAGTATTTCCTAATATTACTTAGAAACGATCATTCCTTTAACAAATTAAAATTCCTTTGATGGTGTGAAAATTCCTTTAGGGTTATTACTTCTCCAGAAATCAATGCGATGTAACAACTACAGAAACTCAAAAGTAATCAAAACATTACATAAAACCAATTATTTATTCTTCTTTCCAATTTTTTGTATTTTAAAAATTGCTTTAATTAGCATGTATAGCATTTTTTGAGAAATAAGTAATTTTATTGCCTCTGAGCAAAGATATGTAATGTAATGCAATTAATATTTATTGAATAGCTATATACAAATAAGCACTCAATAAACAGACAAAATGTATTTATCTTAAAATTATTTAAAAACTATTTTGAATATCCACATCTTTATTCTAGAACTAATATGTCTTTATCTTTTTGGGTACAGAGATATGTTTCTTTGCTTTTATCTTTTCAAAGGCGGGATTCATCCTTGGTCTTAAGAGAAGACAACACACTGGAACACTTCAATATTATTAATAAGTTAAATCTCTTCTCCCATCGCTTTGTGACATGATCTCTGGTTTTCTTTCTAATTCTCAAGTCTCTCTTTCACTGGTCTCCATCTCAAGACTTCCTTCCTATCTCTTTGCTTATTTACCCTGATAACTTCTCTGTCATATTTGTAGATCTGACACTTAAACCAATATCAATCTATTCATTTATCCACCCATCCATAAATGCATTCATTCAAATGTACTGAGTCCTCCTATATTCCAGATGAGTGAACTAGGTGGTGGGATTCAAGGATGAATAAGAGTGCCTGCTCTCAAGGGTAAACGAATGGTGAGTATTTCTATCTGGATAGACTGACATTTTGATAGGAAAAGCATTTAAGTTAAACATGAACATGTCTAAATTTGTAAAAGTTCCCTATCTCTCACTCCTACTTTCTCATAGACTCATCCCTCAGGAAAAAAAATGATTAGCTAACATTTCTAATATGTATTGATTGGTTTGTGCATGTCAGGTACTACACTAAAGGCTTTTCATCCCTTATCCCCCCAAAAATCACTACAACAGTCTGATGACAAATATTCTATTGTTATAAACCTTTTACAACTGAAGAAACAAGTGACTCTATTAAAGTCATATACTAAGGAGTTAAATCTGGCTGTCCAGATTTTAACCCCCAAAATTCAAATTTCAGTATAGTTGACACTTAAATCAATATTTACTTATTCATTTATCCTCCCATTCATCCATGTATGCATTCATTCAATGCATTCCTGTAGAGGCATTGTAAGAGTAACTTATCTTTAAAATTATTTCTTATAGTTATACCCATAATCCTAAACAATAAGCCTTTATCCTTTATAATCAACTCTAGACAATGCCTATTGACTCTCACTAAGCACTTCCACTGCCTCTCCTTTCCAAATACATATGCACTTTTAGATATTTTGTAGGTTATTTACTATGTTTATGTTATTTTACTCAAATAGTAGCATATTGTATAAATATGCTGAGCCTTGCCTTTTCACCTAAAAATATCTTGCCAATATTATTCTATTTGCACATTTACAGTTGTGTAATTATTTGTGTTGGCTCTCGGAAATTATATCTACATTCATTTAATCAATCCTCTATTGATGGATATTTAAGCTAATTCTACTATTCTACTACAAACAATACAACACTAAACACTGAATGCCTCTGGGATTCCAGATTTAGGAATACTTTTCTTTGAGGTACCACGACTCACAAAGGAAACTTTAGTTCTTCAAGGAGTTTGTTCATTTTATTTAGAGAAAAGCCCACTTTTTTCTTATCCCAGACCCAAAATTATTATACTAGACTCTCAGTCTTGTTAACACAGGTGGGCAGAGCACTGAAAGTCGCTCTGTGTTAGGACTCACAGTGGACACTGTGTTTAGTCTTGATTCTCACTTTTTTTTTTTTGAGTGTGAGTCTCTGTCGCCCAGGCTGGAGTGCAGTGGCATTCTCATGGCCACCCCAACCTCAAATTTCTGAGCTCAGGCAGTCCTTCTGCCTCAGTCTTCCAAGTAGCTGGAACTACAGGTGCACCCTACCCCACCATGCCCAGCTAATTTTCTTTTTAAAAAATATATATTGTAGCCAGGCTCGGTGGCTCAGCCTGTAATCCCAGCATTTTGGGAGGCCGAGGTGAATGAATTGCCTGAGCCCGTGGGTTCGAGATCTGCCAGGGAAACTTGGCGAGACCTCAACTCTACAATAGATCAAAAAATTAGCTGGGCTTGGTAGTGTGCGCCTGTAATTCTGGCTACTTGGAAGGCTGAAGGATTGCCGGAGCCCAGCAGATCCAGGCTGGGTTGGCCGGGAGCATGCCAATGCACCCCAGTCTGGGTGACAGAGTGAGACTCCAACTGAAAAAAAATATATATATATATATGTGTGTGTGTGTGTGTGTGTGTGTGTGTGTATGTGTATATATATATATATATAGTAGAGATGAGGTCTCACCAATTTGCCTGTGCTGGTCTCGAACCCCTGAGCTCAGGCAATCCTCTCACCTTGGCTTCCCAAAGTGCTGGGATTACAGGCTTGAAGACTGCACCCGGCCAATTCTCACTCTTAGCCTCCATATGGCCAACTCTGAGCCTGCTCTTTGCAGATTCTGCAAAAAACAAATAAATAAATGTCCACATTTTATGCCACAGTGACCTTGTCTGCTATGGTGGGATTCTTATTATCAGATTTAGTCTGCTTTCCATATTCTTTTTTGTATTTTTCTTATAGTAATACTCTTTCTCTCAGTCTGTCCATATCCTCCTACTTGGAAGTTCCATGTATTCTTAGATTGAAGACTAAAGTGTCTTGTATAAATTTTGTAACATAAAATGTTTATTTTACATACATGATCACAGTGTTCATTGGAAGAGAAAAATAACTATGAGACTTTATCCTTTTTTAGGGTTCTTCTGGATTATTTTATATATCTGTTTATGTGTTTAATTTCAGTCAGTATATTTCCTAAACTTGAATCGTGTCTAATTTTATATACAAATCAAAAATTAAAGAAATGAAAATCAGAAACTCATAAATAATAAATGGCGGATAGAGGCTAAATACTAGTAAAAGTAAGAATATAGATATGTACAAAGTTTGATGATAAGCAGGGTACAGGATAATGGACTTAGCTGTTCACCTAACTCTGTGAATTAACCTATGGGAATGCTCCAAAAATGAGGAATTAAAAAAGAATTGGTTAAATCACAGAAGGCATTGAGCTACCAATTCCTGTAATAAACTTGTAATGAGAGAGATGAATCTGCTCTTCTGACCATGATATGGACCCACTTATACCATGGCTGCCTGTTATAGTGAGAACATCTTGCTATACAGAGTGAGAAAGTGAAGTCTGAATATTTATAAACAAAACAACTTCACCTAGTACTTACCCAAGGAATAGTGATCGTTTTTAACACTGACAAAGACACTGATTTTGTTTGATTTATTGGAACATGGTAGGTTGATTTCTAAGGTGGAACTCAGCAAGGAGATTTTTAAGGATGAATTAGCCTATATATTATTTTGCTTTTGTGCTGTCTTTAAAACCGAACTCCTGTACAAATTAGGTCTCCATTGCATTGCAGTTGACTGGTAAATAACATATAAGTATTTCTCCCAGGAAATGATACATGATTCATCATACGATTCTTATTTTCCAGTAAAACAAATGTAACAATTCCTCAGGAGGCACAAAATATTTCTTAGAACTTAACTCTGATATAAATTCTTTAATGGCTCTGCATTCAGGGAACAGTCAGTGAGAAGGTGAACAAAACACTTGACAGCATTTTGAATAGAAACGTATCAGATTACTCTATTGCCTCTGATTGTAATAGGAGGAAATTGTCCAAAAACAGAAATAAACGTATTATATTTGTAAGCCTGGCGAAACCTCAGGAAGCATTTATTAAAGAAAGTATTGCTGGGTTTGTCATTAAGAATATAATTTTTTCCAAATAATTCCATTGGGTCAAGTCATCTCAAGAAATACATCTTTGAAGTTGATTAACCTGGAAGTACAAGGCTAGCCTGTGTAAAATAGGTACAAAAATCTCAATTAGTGATAGAAATTCAGTTTGATCTAGCTTCTTAGCTGCTAGCAAATTCTACTTAAGGCAAATTACATAAGGAAGAGTACTTGTCAAAAGGTAACTAAAATATATTTTTATTGTTTCAGCAAAACATGAATGGAAAAATTTAAGTCCAAAGCAAATAATGTGGAGTAATTGACTAGTTTTTAGACAGCATATATCAGTTCTTCTTTCTCCTCTGTGTGTTTTGATTATTGTCAACCAAATGTTTTATTGTGTGTTAATCAACAAAAAAGAGAATGAGTCCTATTACTGCTGTGGTCAACAAATAAGAATATATGGATGTGATTCCAAATATCTACTCTTGATTTTCTCATTCTTAGCCTCCAACCTATCGTAGACACATGGTCTCTATCAGAGTAAACATGGCTGTGCTGGTGTAAAATGAAGATTTCCTGTTTTTGATAGTCTCCTGGCCAAGATAGTCACCACTTCATTTGGTTGTTTTGCTTTGACCAAAAAAAAAAAAAAAAGTCATTCAAATTAAATCAATTGTGAAGGTATCATTTGAACAAGGACGATTTACCCTCTATCATCCTCACTTCCTTTCAGAGCCTTAGCCTTTCTATAGTCTCCACCTACAAATCCTGGTTCTCCTTATATCAGTTTGTCTCTCAGGGGTCCATATTTTCCAGGGCTGTTACAATAAGCGTGATTTTTTTTTACTGGCTTATTTCCTGCAAGTATTCAGAGGAGTGAGTGTCTGACTATTGATGATGGCTCAAATATATCTTTTTTTTTTTTTTTTTTGCTTTGGAGTCTCACTCCGTCACCCAGACTGGAATGCAGTGGCCGCTCCCGGCCACCGCAGCCTCGACCCGCTGGGCTCTGGCGATCCTTCTGCCTCAGCCTTCCAAGTAGCTGGAGCTACAGGCGTGCGCTAACACACCCGGCTGATTTTTTGATTTATTGTAGAGATGAGGGCTCGCCAAGTTGCCCAGGAGGGTCTCAAACCCTGGGGCTCAGGCAATCCACTCACCTCAGCCTCCCAAGGTGCGGGATTACAGGCTGAGCCACCGAGCCCGGTCGCTCAAATATATCTTACTCCTAGAAACTGAGTTTGACTAACAAGAACCTCAGAACATTCCAGTGATCAATTGGTAATGACAGTGTAGCGTTTTCTCTGGTTCATGTTATATTTTATACCAAGTGTACCCAAAGGCTTGGTATTTTCCATAGGAAAATTAATACACAAAACTTGACACCTACTTTATTCATTCCAACCCTGAGGGTAGAATTTAAGAATGCTTCTGTACAACCAACCATTAGTAATCGATTGTACTGATTCATGTTTTGAATGTAAAATCATGCTATTAAACAAATATATATATATAACTGGAAACAAAGTCTGGCAAAATTTTGTCTTCAAGAAATTATTTCTAAAAATTTCCCTGCTCACTATATAATAAATCTATGAGGAAATAATAAATTAGGATTGCAAATAAATAGTTTAAGTACTATCAGCTAGCTTTGGGGGATAAAATACTTTAAATCTTAATTTTATATACATTGCAACAAATAAATCCCAGGCAGGTTAAAAGTTAAGAACTGAAAAAGCTTAAAGACAGAAAAGAATTTAAATATATTGTTTTTACTCTTAAAGAAAGAATTTCTTATCTGTAATATCAATGGCATAAAATTACAACTAAAATATTGACAGAATAATGTATATACAAATATCTTTTATGCAAAAACCATCTAAAATTAAAAAAAAAAAAAACTGTGGCCAGGCTCGGTGGCTCAGCCTGTAATTCCAGCACTTTGGGAGCTGAGGTGAGTGAATTGCTTGAGCCCGTGGGTTTGAGATCCACTTGGGCAACTTGGCGAGGCCTCATCTCTACAATAAATCAAAAATTAACCGGGCGTGGTAGCGTGTGCCTCTGGGCGACAGAGCAAGACTCAAACTCTAAAAAAAAAAAAATGTGAAAATATTTTCAAGTTATTAAGGGAATTATATAGTCCATCTTCCCCTGTCCCCCAAAAAAGTAGATGTAAGAGAGTTGCCATGTTGCATAATTCCAGGGGCCACTATTCACATCATAATATGACAATTCAAGTGCAGAAAAATGGAAATAACAATAATTCATAAAATATTAAATATGAATGCTTGAAAATCATAAAGACATTAATTCTCAGATAACTGTAAAATACTTTTTTTCACTTATTAAATTATTTTTATAAAATCTAAATTTTCTAATGCACAATGGATAGCACATTGGGCTTATAAAGTATAAATTTTGTAATATTAAAACAGATTTTAAAAACATTTTTTTATTTTAAAGATACGGGGTACAATTCAGGATTAGGTATACAAATGTTCATTTTGAAGGTACCCTTGTTGATGAGGTGTGTCCTCCACTCTGGCAGTTTCCCACTATTGCCAATCCTGCCTCCACCCTCCCCTGGCAGTTTCCTACTACGGACAATCCCTTTCTTATAGTATTATGATAGCTTAAAACTGATTTTTTACATTAAAATACTCACTTTTCTCTAAAAGGAAATGAAGCCTGCAAGATAATTGATTCTGGAAGAAAAATTGTCAGTACCATTTTACAAACCATGTGTTTTTTTCCTTTCCAATCCAGTTCTCTTGAGATTGTACTTTTAAGAAACTATCATATGAAAATTATCTAAAATTTGGATGAATATTAATATGCAAAGATGTTTATTATGCATTCCCCATGTTGAACACTAGAAGGATAGGTAAGAAAGATATGGTCCAATTATGCAATGACATATTTTATAACCATTAAGAATTATTGGTGACCTAGCAGCAATTTTAAAACAGGCAGACAGAGAAAAAGAAAGAGAAAGAGATGTTGATCACAGGATACAAAATTTCAATTAGACAGGATTAATTAGTTCAAAAGATCTACTATACGACATGGTAAGTAGTTAATAAAAATGTATTCTTGAAAATTGCTAAGTTAATAGATTTTAAAAAATGATAAGTATGTGAAGAAATATACATATTATTTAGCTTGATTTAATCATTCCACAATGTATACTTATTTCAAAACAGCATGTTAAACATGATAAATAGATACAACTTTTTGTCAATTAAGAAAAATTTGAAAAGAAAAAAAGTGCCTATAAAGCTCCAGGAGAATGGAGACATTTTCCATCTAGCTGACATATAACCTCAGTAAACTGCCTGGCATATAATATATACTTAGAAAAATGAAAAAAATTAAAAAATGTTTATGTGTTTAAGTTAACAGCAGCTATCTATGATCATAAAATTATAAGTAGTATTTGTCAACTACTTATCAATTTGATGCTTCCTAAAATTTCCAAAAT
The DNA here is from genome assembly GCA_963574415.1 of Tarsius wallacei. Taxonomy (NCBI): domain Eukaryota; kingdom Metazoa; phylum Chordata; class Mammalia; order Primates; family Tarsiidae; genus Tarsius; species Tarsius wallacei. The sequence continues at coordinate 20,975 of CAUYQG010057297.1, read as the reverse complement.
ATGTACTCCAAATATTACTTGGGGAAAGGTTATTTTAAAATACTGTCATTATATAGCACACAATAAGAAGATTTTCCAAAGATTCAATATTAGTGAATTTATTTGAAAATTAAATACAGCATCACCTGCATCTGAATCACCTAGTATGTTTACTTAAAATGTAGATTTGGCAGATTGGGAGTGGGACAGAATCTACATTTTTATCACATGTTTGTGCCTCTTCTCTTGACTACCTGGATAATTTGTGCCCACGTTAAAGCTGGAAAATCACTGGATTAGGAAGATAATCAAAATTCAAAAAAATCCAAAAAGCAGAAATGGTGTTTTTTAGAGGAGATTTCTTAAAAGCCTGCTGAAAATGACTGGTAAATTGGTGCAACAAACTTTATGAGAGTGTCTCTGACTGCATAAGGGATAATGGAATCCTAAGTAATAAGAGTAAAGGAATCAGCAATAAACAGCATTAAGCTTGTAAAGAAAAATAATTTTAGATAAATTATATGGTTTGAAATTTGTTTTATCAGACACGAATGTACACATTAGTTCTATTAGTAAATAGCAACTTCTCCTAATTTGGGAAGCAAAACATCAAAGGTACTGCATAAAATATTTCTAAATGAGTAATCTTTGATGCTGATTAGCCTATATAGTAGGTGTCCTATAAATGCAGAATTTAGATTTTTGTATACTTCTTTTTTCCAAAACCAATTATACTATACTGATATTCTGGACTCTGCATTTGGTTTACATATATGTAAACCAAAAGCATCTACCAGTCAGCAAATACTTATTAACTACTTCTTGTGTGCAGACACATTTCTAGGTGTTAATACAAAATGATAAGCAAAACAACATTTTTGTTCTCAAGAAAGTTCCACCCTAGTACTTGAACACAAGCAATAAACACATAAACATGTATAAAAGATAATTTGAGTTAATGATTACTACAATGAAGAAAGTAACACAGGAGAACATACTTAAATGTGAGACATTAAAGGCTCAACTTCATTTGTTAAAGTGGTGATCAGAGACGTTTCTGTGAAGAGGTGATGTTTGGGCTAAATAATGAGGCAGCCAAAAGGTTTTGTAGGAGAAGCTACTTCAAGATGATTAAATAACAAATGGAAGGCTCTAAAATCTGAAGAAAATTGATATAGTCAATATTTGGAAGCAAGGAAAGTGTGGAGAAGATAGAGATGAGGTGAAATAGAATGTCTGACAATAGAAGCCATGAAAAACAATAGAAGCCATGGTCAGGAGAGCTGTCTGGGAACCACTGAAGAGTTTTAAGCAGAGGAATAACATGAAAGAATTTTAGCAGATCACTCTGACCTTTGATTTAAAAATGGGCTATCACCCAACTAGAAGAGAGAAAAAAGACTGTTTAGAAATCTGTGTCTGTGTCCTAGATAAAAAAAAAGTTTGGCTTAAGCTGGTAGTGAGGCAATAGTTGGTGAAAAGTAAGTTTGTAACTAGTGCAAATGATTTAAATTACAAGTAGTATAGGCAGACTGACTGTAGTAAGCTATCAAAAGGGGAGGAATCAAAAATATATACTAGGTATAATGGACTAAATTTGGACCTCAAATATGTATGTTAAAGTCCCAACATGAAGGTATTTGCCAATGAGGACTTTGGGAAGTGATTTCGTTTAGATGAGGTCATGAGGGTGAGGCCCTCATGTTGGGATTTGTGCCCTTATAAGAAGGGAAACCAGAGAGCTTGCTCTGTGTCTCTCTCTCTTGTTCTTTCTCTTTCTCTTTCTCTCTCTCTCTCTCTGTCTCTCTCTGTCTTTCTCTTTCTTTCTCTCTCCCATGTGAGGACACAGTAAGGTGGCCATCTGCAAGGCAGGAAGACAGCATCACCAGAACCTAACTATGCTGGCACCCTGGTGTTCTACTTCAGCCTTCAGAACTGTGAGAACATAAATTTCTGTTGTTTAATCCACCCACCCAGTCTGTGGAACGTTGTATGGCAGCTCAAGCTGACTAATAAACTAATTGTTTAGCCCAGGTAACCCGCTGTTAGAGAAGACTTGGAAAACAGTAGGTTTAGTGTAAGGGAAAATCAAGTTTGGTTAAATATAAGATTCTAATTAATCTTCAAGAGAAGTAGTTAAATAAAGAGTTGGATTTCTTTCTTTGTTTACTCCCCTGCAGGCTCCCTCCACCTGCTCTCCCCTACAACCTGGTTTTTATTTGTCTAGGGCTTAGGAGAATCCTCTGAATGAAGATAAATATTTGGCAGACATAAATGTAAAGATGATATTTAAAACTAAGAGCTAGGTGAGCTCATTAGAGAAAGCGAGTTTAAAATAGAGAAGAATGCCAAGATCTGTTATTTTGAGAAACTTGCTATGATGAACAAAAAAGAAATTGAGTAGTTGCTAGAGAAGAATGAGAAAACAAAGGAAAATATTAAAGGATAGTTAATACTAAGAATGTTTATGTGCTGATGACAATGAGCCACAAAATGAGAAGAAAGTATGATTAAAGAGAAAAAATAGGATATTTGCAAAAGTGAAGAGATTGAGAAGGGATGGGATCAAAGCAGAGGTGAAAACGAGGACTTGTTATTCTTTATAACCTGAGGAGAAGGCAGAATATCTGGATAGAAAGGCAGCCAGATGAATACGTTTGGCAGACAAAAGAAGAGGCTGTTTTATATGATCATATCTTTGTTCTAAATGCATTAAGAGATAAAGTTACCATCTGAGAGTAGAACAGAGGGTGGCTTCAATAAGTTGAAGGTTTTGATGAGATCTGAAACCTGGGAATATTATAGTGAGTAAGATGGGAAAATAGGATATATCGATCTGAGAATGGAATGCTTGACATCATGGTGGCAGAGCTAGATTTGTAACTGGGGAGAAGAGTTGTTTCATTATTTAAGTTCCTGGAGGGACTTAAATCCCAGGAGGAATTTAAATTCCTGGAGGAGTTTAAATCCTAGAAAGGGGATTGCTGTGTCATATGGAAGGTCAATTTCTAGGCCCTTTAGAAATAAACACAATGTTTTCCAGAGAAGTTGAACTAGTTTGCATTCCCACCAGCAGTGTAGAAACGTTCCTTTTCTCCCACATACTTGCCAGCATCTGATGTTTTTTGTTTTATTAATGATGCTCATTCTTACTGGAGTTAGGTGATATCTCAAGGTGGTTTTGATTTGTATTTCTCTTATGATTAGTGAGGCTGAGCATTTTTTCATGTATCTGCTGGCTGCTTGTATGTCTTCTTTTGAGATGTGTCTATTCACGTCTTTTGTCTACTTTTTAATGGGGCTATTTTTTTTTTCCTTTCAGCACATTTGAGTTCCTTGTAGATCCTGGATGTTAGACCTTTGTCAGATATGCAGTTGGCAAATGTTTTCTTTCCATTACGTGGGGCTGTCTCCCTGCTCTCTTGATGGCTTATTTTACTTTGCAGAAGATTTTCAGTTTGATGAGGTCCCACTAGTCTATCTTATCTTTTATGACATGAACTTTTGGGGTTTTGATCAGGAGTTGGTTGCTAGTTCTAATTTCCATGAGAGTGTCTCTTGCATTTTCTAAGCTTCTTATAGTTTGAGGTTTTACGTCTAAGTCTTTGATCCATTTGGAGTTGATTTTTGTGTATGGTAGTAGGTAGGGATTCTGTTTCATTCTTCTGCATGTGGTCAGCCAGTTTTTCCAGCACCACTTACTGAATAGGTTCTCCTCACCCCAGTGATTGTTGGTGGAGGCTGTGTCAGAGTTGTGTTGGTTGAGAAAGTGGGGTTTTACTTCTGGAATCTCTATCCTGTTCCATTGGTCTATATGTCTATCCTTGTACCAATACCAGGTTGTTTTGATTATTGTAAACTTATAGTAAAGTTTAAGGTCTGGAAGTGTGATACGTCCCACTTTGTTTCTTTTGCTGAGTTTTGTTTTGACTATTCGTGGCCATTTATGTTTCCATATGAATTTCTGTATTGTTGTTTCCAACTGAGAAAAATAATGCTGGTAATTTAATGAGTATAGTGCTGATTCTGTAGATTGCCTTGGGTAGGATGGACATCTTATCAATGTTGATTCTTCCGGTCCATCAGCATGGAATATTTTTCCATTTGTTTGTGTCATCTTTGACTTATTTGAGCAGTGTTTCGTAGTTTTCACTGTAAAGGTCTTTCACATCCCTGGTTAGGAAGATGCTGAGGTACTTTTTTTGTGTGTGGCTATTGTGAATGGGATTGTGCTTTTTATTTGGTTTTCTGCCTGTTTATCATAGAATATGATTGTTTTGCACATTTATTTTGTACCTTGAGACTTTGTCAACATCCTTTAATAGTACATGGAGGTTTTTGACAGACTCTTTTGGATTTTTGAGGTATAAAATCATATCAACAGCAAAGAGGGATAACTTGACTTCTTCTTTTCCTATTTGGATACCCCTGATTTCCTTCTCTTGTCTGATTGCTCTAGCTAGGACTTCTAACACTATCTTGAACAGGAGGGGTGAGAGTGGGCAGCCTTTTTTTTTGGGAAGGGGGTTTCAGGGGAAATGCTTCCAGTTTTTGTCCATTTAGCAATCTGTTGGCTGTGGTTTTATCATAAATGGCTCTTTCTATTTTGAGGTATGCTCCCTCCATGTCTAGGTGTTCAAGGGTTTTTATCAAAAAGGGATGTGGATTTTGTAGAAAGCTTTTTTCCACATCTAATGATATAATCATGTGGCTCTTGTTTTCACATCTGTTGATGTATTGAATTACATTTATGGTCTTGCAGATGTCAAACTAGCCCTGCATCCTGGGAATGAAGCCTACTTGGTCATGGTGGATGATTTTTGAGATGTGTTGTTGTATCCAATTTGCTAGAATCTTGTTGAGAAGTTCTGCATCTATGTTTATCAGGAATATTGGTCTGTAGTTCTCTATCTTTTGCTGGATCTTTACACGGTTTGGGTATCAGTGCGATGTTAGCTTTGTAAAATGATTTGGGAGAGTTCTGTCTTTCTCATTTGCCTGGAATACTTTCAATAGGATTGTTATTAGCTCCTTCCTTATGTTTTAAGGAATTATGTTGGAAATTTATCTGGTCCAGGGCTTTTTTTTTGGTAGGTAGTTTCCTTGTGACAGAGTCAATTTCCTTGGTTGTTATTGGTCTATTTGGGATCTCAGTTGCTTCTTGTTTCATTTTGGGAGATTGAGTAATGTCAGAAAGTCCTTCTTTTCATTTATGTAATCAAGTTTGTTTCCATATAGGTGTTCAGAATAATCTCTGATTATTGTTTGTATTTCTTTGGGGTCAGTTGTGACTTGATCTTTTGTTTTTCTGATTGTTTGGGCTTTTTCTTTATTTTTTATTTTTTGGTCATTCTGGCTAGGGGTACATCAATCTTGTTTACTCTTTCAAAGAACAAACTTTTTGTTTTGTTGATTTCTCTGGGGGAATTTTTGTTTTCTATGTCCTGTACTTGGGCTTTTACTTTGGTGATCTAAATTCTGCCAAATGTAGGGTTTTGATGGTCTTGCCTTTCCAGTTCCCTTAGGATGATATGTTAGGCTGTTAACTTGTTCTCCTTTTATTTTCTTGATTAGTGTCCATAGATATATAAATTCTCCTCTTAATAATACTTTCATGGTATCGAAGAAGTTTTGGTAAGATGTTTCTTCATTTTCATTTGTTTCTAGGAATCTTTTAATTTCTGTTTGGATTTCTATGTTGACCCAGAAATTGCTCAGCATCATACTGTTTAGTGTTCATGTCTTTGTGGATTTTGGAGGAATTTTGTTGGTGATGATATTTAATTTTATTCTACTGTGATCTGAGAAGGTGTGTGGCAACATTTCATGTTGCTAAATGTGTTTATGCTTGATTTGTGGCCAAGGATGTAGTCAATTTTGGAGTTCATTCCATGTGGTGATGAGTAGAAGGTATATTCCTTGGTTGTTGAGTGGAGTGTTCTGTAGATATCTATTAAGTTCATTTGGTCAAGCTCACATTTAGATTCTAGATCTCTGTTGTTTTTTTGCCGCAATGATCTATCTAAGATTGCTAGTGGGGTTTTTATGTCTGCAGCTATGATAATGTTAAAATCAATATATATATATATATTTGTTTTCTTAGTAGCTGCTTTATGAAAGCTGGTGCTTCTGTGTTGGGTGCATATGATATTTCTTGTTGATATATTGAAACTTTTTTCATTATGTAGTGTCCCTCTGCAACTTTTTAAGTTTTTAATAGCTTAAAGGTTGTTTTGGCTGATATTAAGATTGTGATTCCTGCCGGGCTCGGTCGCTCAGCCTGTAATCCCGTGCTTTGGGAGGACAAGATGAGTGAATTGCCTGAGCCTGAGGGTTCGAGACCTGCCTGGGCAACTTGGCGAAACCTCATCTCTACAATAAATTCAAAAAAATCATCCGGGCGTGGTAGCGTATGCCTATAATTCCAGCTACTTGGAAGGCTGAGGCGGAAGGATTGCCGGAGCCCAGCAGGTCGAGGCTGCGGTGGCCGGGAGCGGCCACTGCACTCCAGTCTGGGCGACAGAGTGAGACTCCCACTCAAAAAAAAGAAAAAGATTGTGATTCCTTTCTTCTTTTGTGACCTCTTTGCCTGAAAATTCATTTTCCATCCTCTAACTTTAAGTCTGTGAGAATCCTTTGTTGTGAGATTGTTTCCTGGAGACAGTAAATCATAGAATTATGTCTTTTTATCCAGTTTGCTATTCTATATCTTTTAATTGGCGTATTTAGTCTATTCACATTCAGGCTAGTTATTGAGATATGATTGTTTATCCCTTTCATGATGTTCTTATAGAGTTATTTGTTGTTGTTATTTGTTTGCTTATTGTTGGTTCTTCTTTTGATTTGGGGTTGGTATATGTATTTATTTTCAATTTTGCAGTCATGATGCATGTTTGTTGATTCTCTTCTCCTGGATTCTTGGGAAGAAAGTAGTCAATCTTTTCTTTCTTTTATGGTTAATACCTTCTTTAGTGTCTCTTGTAGAGCTGGACTGGAGGTAGCACAAACTCTTAGGGATTGAATATCTGGGAAGGATTTTAATTCTCCATCACCGAGGAAGCTTAGCTTAGCTGGGTAGGAAATTCTTTGTTGGAATTATCATTAAGAACTTTGAAGATTGGACTCCAGTCTCTTCTAGCCTGTAGTATTTCTGTAGATAAGTCTGCTGCTATTCTCATTGGTCTTCCCTGGTAGGTAGTCTGACCTTTCTCTCTCACTTCCCTTAATATTTTTTTCTTTTACACTTATTTTGTGTAAGTGTGTCTAAGAGTTGGTCTTCTCATGTGATGCCTTGCAGGCATTCTCTGAATCCCTTGCATTTGAATGCTCACATCTCTGATGAGATGAGGGAAATTTTCTCAGAAATTTCATGGAATATTTGTTCAAGGGTGTTTTCTGTCTCCCTATCTGCCTCAGGAATGCCAATCAGGTGTAAGTTCACCCTCTTGGTATAATTTAACATCTCTTGGAGGCTTTGTTCCATCTTTTTAAGCTTTCTTTCTATGCTTTTAACAGCTTGGGTTAGTTCCATATTTTGGTCCTCAAGCTCTGAGATTCTTTCTTCTGCTTGGTTAATTCTGCTTTACCTGCTTGTGAGTTTGTTATTTATTTCATTTACTGTGTTCTTCATCATCATCATCTCAGTTATCAACTCCTTCATTCTTTCCTCTTCTTTTCTCATTTCTATTCATTCTATTAGTATCTTAATATCTGGATTCGTGGTTTGAGATCAGTTGTTCTGGATGCTCTTCATTGTTTGAGTTCTGAAGTCTGTATTCTCAAGTGCTGTCTTCCCAGGAGTCTGGAGTGTACCTATGTCCTTCCTTTGAGTCTTCTTCATTTGTGATGGTTCTCCCCTTTTCCCCCTCTCTTTAATCCCATTGCTCAGTGATAGGGGGATAGCTTTCACTTCTGTTTGCTCAATCCCCCATTCTTTCTTATGTAGATCTGAATTTTTTCAATTTTTAAGCCAAACTGGGGGTGGGGGGCTGTGCTGTCTTTTTGCGGTTGTGAGATTTTATTAAGATGTAATAGGGGAGCTGTGTAAGAAACTATCTATAGAACACAGTATCCAATCACTGAGGTGTGGTCCCCCTGGAACCCACTTCTCACCACCTTGCAGTCTGTTCATGCAGTGGGGATGTATATATGCCTCCTGAAACTACAATAAGATAAGAAAAAGAAAAATAATGGAGATAAGAAGAAGGGAGATGAAAGAAATGAAGAGAAAGAAGAAGGAAAACAGAGACACACGAACAAATAAATAAACAGTTAAAGAAAATAACAATACGAAAACAAATAAACAACAACAACCAAAAATCAATGATATACTATCTCTCAAATATACCCATATGACAAAAAAGAAGGAGAAATAGGGCAGGTCAAATCAGAAGGCTCACATAGAAAGTTATATGGAGAGAGTGGAGAAAAAAATAAAAAAATAAAAATCTCCCTTTTGTGGTCATTTTTGGAACTTCGCGTTCCTTACCCTTTTTTGGTTAAATTTACTGGCTGTCTTCCATGTGCTGCTTTTGGCCATGGTAGGAAGTGGGCTCTGATCTCTAACCCCTTCCCTCTGCTCTCAACTGGCAGGTAGGGCTGCTCTCCACATGGATCAGACACCTCATGGACTGCTAGGGGAAGGAGGACAACTCCAGGACTCACCCCAACTCAGCTGACCACTGCTAGGTCTCCCACTCTAACTATATGCATCTATGCTTGATCCAGTGTGGGGAGGCGGGGCTTCTGTCTCTCAGGTATGAGTGCACTCAGACTATCCTCTCTGGGCAAATGATGGTGATCCCAGTGGGATATGAAGATTGCTGGGTACAGGCTTCCTAGAATCAAGGGGAGCTAGAGAATGTCCCCACCAGGCTCAGGACAGAAAAAATGGCATCAAAGTGGCATCCACCAGCATCTTATCCTCCCTAGGACTCAGTTTCAGAACTCCTCCCTGAGTCTCTTCCATGGTCCTTGCTGTCAGTGCCCAACTGTTGCCACAGGTGGTGTGTGAGCTGGATACCTGATGTGAAGAGGCTGCTGATCTCTGCTGCCTTTTCCAGAGAGGTACACTAGGAATGGTGGATCTTTCCGTGCACCATAGGTGCTGAATTCAGAGCAGCAGCAAATTGCAGCTGCTTCTGTAGGGGTTCCTTGGGCCCTTGATCCCATGTCTCCTCTCAGTTGGAAATTCATTCAGCCACTTGCACACACAGACAGACCCAGATTCGTCTTTATGCACCCTCACCCGTGCAGACATTCTCACACTCTGTCCGGCCCGTCGCTATCTTGCCTACCCTCCAAATATAGATTTAAGGCAAAAGGTGAAGGTATGAAATACACAGCTTAGAAAATTGGAAAAAATGAAAAGTGGTGTGCAATAGTTCTGTCTAGAAATGTTGAGGGGAATATTGAAAATTATGGCAAAAAGTTATAATGACTACAGTCAACGTCATTTATGCTGCAGTCTCAGGTCAAACCAAATTTAAGGAGAGGGAACATAGAATCCACTCATTGGGAGGAATGCTGACATTTCATTTTTAAAAGTGCCTCTGGTCATTTTACCAATAATGATGGTTAAATATGGGGACAGGTCCTATCAGGTTTTCTGAGTATCTGTTTATGGGATCTATTACAGATCAGATAGATGAAAATATGCATTTCTTTCTTGGTATTCTCTTTGGCATTTATTATACAATGTTCCTTATCAAATTTTAATGTCTTGCTTACACCTAGTTAAGGCTAACTCTTAAAGTAAGAATTATAGCAGCAGGGTTTTTAAAATAATAATCTGGGTGGGAAACAGATGACCTCCCTGATTTTAGTGACAAGTTATTTTCTTGGTATTATTATGATGTGTATGTCATTTTTATATATTGTTTTCTATGTTAAATATTTTTTTGGGGGAGGAGAGCTATTGCAGTATAAATATTCCACAAGGAAATTTTATGAGAAATATTTTAGGAAGCATTTGGATTTCAATTAGATTTTGGAAGTCAGAATTTTCTCACTACACTAAGATGACCAAAAATAGTAGTTTGTAGAAAATGTACATAAAGTTAAAAAAGATAATAATTTGAGGCCCATATTAGCTTTCTAATTTAAGATTTTTAGTTAAATCCCATGTTTAAGTTTTGTAACAGCTTTAGAGAGCCCTCCTAACTTATCAGTGAGGAAAAATAGTGGTCTAGTAAGGGTGAAAGTGATATGATGATTTTACAGCAAAGACAAGATTAAAATATGAGTTTTCTGATTTCTGTGTCAGGTCAACCAGAATTTCAATGTTTATAGTATATTTATGCTATATGTGATTGTGCTGACCTTACAGATACAGCAAAACTGTCAGAAATCATTATTGATTACCTTTAATGCAACTTTGATTGTAGTTTTTTCAAGTTTCAATAAAATTATATTAAGAAACTTATATATGCGTTGCATATTATAATAGCTTTGCATATCCACATATCTGTTATTAAATGTTATAATTACTTCAAAATAAAATTAAAATTATTGCCTAAACTGAAGTAGGCTTTTATATTCATAAAGCATTACTGAGTTCTATGATTATTGGAACTAGTAGCATTTGACTTTCATTTTTGAATGATGCCAGTCAAATAATGCCATTACATGAAGACTTTTAAAAATATGTATTTTTCACAAGTTTTTGATTAGTTTGTTAAAATTTGTAGCTGATGGATAAATGTTCAATGTAGTTAATTGTGGTACCTTTTCATGTTTTATTTTAATGCAGAATAGCTATAACTGTGTTAGTCACATTGGGCAACTATTTCTAATATGGAAGCTTAAAGTTAGTACCAGTAGATAAAAACACTTTAGACTACCATAACAACTTCTAAGAAATGACACTGTTTTTTAAACAGGTAGTGCAGAGGAAATGATAATCAAATAATTTTCCAAGCCCCTTTGCAATAGAAAATTTTTTTAAAGCAAAAAAATTTTTATCAGTTATTTATGGTCCTACACACTTACCTATCTTGGTTAAGAGAAAAATATATCCATAATGAAAAAATATTGGGAAAATGATCTGCATTCAGGATGACCTTTTCTTTCAAGATCCTACAAATTTATAACATCTGGTGATAGCAGGAAAAAGTGGTATTTTAATCCCATTATAGTGTAAATTTGCTACTGTACAGGAACATTCAAATTTAATATTTTGAAGGTAATACACCTTTGTAGTATAATAGAAATTCAAAATTAAGAGAAATTTCTAAGAAGATCAAGGTCTTATTTAGAAATGATAAAACTATGGCTCAGAGGTATTAAATATTTCACTCAAGGTCACATTTGATTCCTCCAAGTCAAGAACAGAGCTGTGGCTTCACAGAGGCACCTATTGCATTATCCTTCAAGGGATCATATTCACTGTATACAAAGAAATTACAATGTGTTTGGCTATCAGTATACTTATTAAACTAATTTCATTAACCCAAATACAATTTTGAGAAAGGCAAATAATGCATATTAAAGTCTTCAAATAATTTTATTGTGACTTATTTTGATGGTGGATACAGGCAATGTAACAAAACCAAAAGGGTTTGACTGTTTTACCTATAAAAATAAGTATATTTTGACAATCTGTTAGAAGAGGAATTAAAGGATATAACTTCTCTGGAATGTTTCCACAAAGGTATGAAAAGTCAAAAAAAATTGAAAATATCAGAAAGAAACAGAAACCTTTGTCAAAAGAAAAGGTGATTCTGTTTTGGGTAAGAAGAACAAAATATACTCATTGGAGAATTTTTAGAGGTACTGACATCCTGTGGGAAATAGATGTGAAGAAAGGCTATACAAAGACAGTTTGAAATGTCTAAAAAGAGAATTGAGTCATGGGGAACAATGGGGATATATATGAAAAAAAGGTTAACACTGGGCATTCATTATAAAAGAATGAAAAAGAACAAAGCCTGAAATATTATTTTGGTCAACCAACGATACTTATGCCTGCACATGTGAAAGTTTATGTTCACGAACACAGGCAATTCAGAGAAGATTGCGCATATTTGATGTAAAATAAATGAAAATGAAATTTTAAAAAAATAGTCTGAATTTTATGGAAGGCGTTCAGGACATTTTAAGACATTTAATTCACATAGTAATAACTTGAGATTCACATTTGATAACTCTTTTTTTTTTTTTTTTTTTTGAGTTGGAGTCTCACTGTCGCCCAGACTGGAGTGCAGTGGCAGCTCCTGGCCACCGCAGCCTCGACCTGCTGGGCTCCGGCGATCCTTCCGCCTCAGCCTTCCGAGTAGCCGGAATTACAGGCACGAGCTACCACGCCCGGCTAATTTTTTGAATTATTGTAGAGATGAGGTCTCGCCAAGTTGCTCAGGAGGGTCTCGAACCCTCGGGCTCAGGCAATCCACTCACCTCCACCTCCCAAAGGCACGGGATTACAGGCTGAGCCACCGAGCCGGCTATCTGTAAAATATAGCAATTCATTTGCTAAAAGTGCATACAGGAAACATGAATAACTGCATTTCAGAAATCCACTTAGCTGAATATATATATGTATTCATTGACATTTGGCTCTGAATAAAATATTTGTATGTCTAAATGAATCTTCTCTTGCTGCTATTTTCCAGTCTACGTGTCACTTTCATTGCATCCTTCCAGAATAAACTTGTAGTACTATACCTTAATTTATAGATTGCTCTTCTATAGGCCTCCAGTCAGAACATTTTATTCACTTAAAAAAAAATAATGTTTTATTTGTTTTTGTTTTTCTGAGTCGAAGTCTTACTCTGTCACCCAGGTTGGAGAACAGTGGCACACTCAGGGACACCACAGCCTCCACCTGTTGGGCTCCTGTGATCCTTCTGCCTTAGCTTTCCAAGTAGCTGGAACCACAGGCACGCACCACCATGCCCAGCTTTTTTTGTTGTTGTTTTTTTAATTTATTGTAGAGACAAGGCCTTGCCAAGTTATCCAGGCTGGTCTCAAATCCCTGGGTTCAGGCAATCCTCTTGCCTCTACCTCCCAAAGGGCTGGGATTACAGACATGAGCCACCACGCCCAGCTTGAAATATTGCTCTTTTCAAACCACTCATCAGACAAAATTTTCGATCTTTTAGTATTTAGCTTTTATTGTTAGTTTAATGCAGTCTCTGCTGCTTTATTTTGTACTTAAACAAGTCATGTATGAGATTATTCAATTGATGATGTTCATTTATCCTTTTACTTCAACTGCCCCAGCACTGTGCCTGACATATTTTAAATTTTTCAATAAAAATATAAATGAATCAACACAATGAATATTTAAAGGGCTTATCTAAGTTTTCTTTTAAAATATTCTACAACCTTAATTATTTAAGAGGAAAATATAACCAAAAGCAGGGTAGAGTTCTATAGCTTTCATTATCTTCTTATAATAGGAAATGTTTCCCGAATTGAGACTGAAGGAAAAATAAATGCCAGCAATCAAACCCCAATCCCCAAACAGCAGTTGGTTTGAATAAGCAGATAGCCTACATTGCTCTGACATAGATTTAAGAGTTTCTCTGGGAAAATGGCAAGTCAAAACAAGAATAAGGAGACAAATACATCAAGAGAATCAACCTTTCAACACCAGTGACAAGCACTGAATTACTAACAACACTGCTGATATCTGAGTGTTTATTAAGCTCTTTGATTGACACATTATATATTCTCTTCTAATAGACACTTAATAGTTTAACGTTGATAAGCTCTTGGTCTAAAAGTACTGCTTCAATTACCCAGGAACCATCAAATGAATCAAATTTTAAAAATTAATCCATTATTAACTTGAAAAGAATATACATATGATAACTTAAGAAGAAAAAAATGTAGATAGTTGTTCCTGAAAAAAACCAGAAAAGTTTACAGCTGTTATTAATTTTTAAAGATGCACTAAATTCAATCATTCCACATAATTGAGCTCCAACTATGTTTCAGGAATTGTGTTGTATTATTTTTCTGTTGCTTCCATAATAGCTATAAACATATTGGCATAAAACAATACCCATTTATTATATCATAATTATTTAGGCTGGAAATTCCAGTGAACTCAGTTGGGTTCTCTGCTAGGATCTCACAAGACTGAAATCAAGGTATCCAGCAGACTGAATTCTGACCCACTGGTTATGAGGAATAATCTACTTCAAATTCCTTTACATTGTTTGCAGAATTGGAATAAATCCTTCGCATGCTTTGTATCTCTGTGATTCTTTCTCTTCTACCATAAACCAGAAAAATCTTTGTTTTTTAAAAGTTCATGTGATTAGAGGACACCCATATGGATAATCTTACTTTTGATTAGCCTGAAGTCAACTGATTATTGTTCTTAATTACATATGTACCATGTAATATAACGTAAACACAAGACTGATACAGCAACATATTCAAGGGTTGGAGATTATACAAGGGTGAGCATCATTGAGGGTCATTCTTAGACTTCTGCCTACCTCATGTGTTAAATGGCTAGAAAAAAAGTATGAGCAAAGCGGACTCACTCCCCAGCCTTACACATCTTAAACTTCAATAGAGGTAGCATACAACCAAATATGAGTTGTATGACGAAGTATTGTGTACATATGAGCATGTAAATGGAATAACCAACCCAATCCATAGTTAGGTAAGTGTTCCCAAAGAAAATCACATGTAAGCTGAGTCCTGGAGGAAATATTAGAATTCATCCAGTAAATGAAGACCTTTGTATGGTGAGAGAGTGGAAGAATATTCAAGACAAAAAAGAAAAATATAAGTCACGCCTTGAAAGAAGTTCAGCTTAAATATAGGTGACATAGGTTTCAAAGTTTGTGGAGGGATGGCTAGCACTAAGCGAGAGAAGAGTAATGGGAAAATATCTAAAGCTTTTAATCACAGGTGACATATGATTAAATGTATGTCTTCAAAATGCTATTCTGGCTCTAGGATCCAAAACAGCTTCGACAAATATAGAACTTCAGGGAGTGGGGCCACTTATAAGGTCATTAGACATAATCTGTATGGATGGTTTTAGTTACTGGGATTGTGGTAGTGGCATAAAGGATGTCTGTTAAGTTAACATGTTGAGGGAATTTTGGAGGCAAGTCCTAAAAGAGTTGGTAGTTAAATAGATACAGGTGTGAAGGAGGAAAGGAGGTCAAGAATGTTGCCAGATTTCTAGTTTGAACCACTGGAAGGATGATTTTCTTAAACAAGGGACTTGGGAGGAAAAGCAAGCAAGGGTAAAAAAAAAAAAATGCGTGGCTCAATTTCAAACGTGAAAAAAGGGAAATTCCTGTAAGACAGCCAAGTAATGTTTATTACACAGTTAGATATACCGGTCTGGAGCTCAAATGAAAGATCAAGGCTATCGACATACAATTGACAAACCTCAGTACCTAATGTTAATTGGAGTCACAAGAGTGAAAGAAAAGAGGATCGAAATCACAATGCCCAGGTCTCCTAGGGATTGGTTCAAGAATACTGAGAAGAAATAACTGTCTAGATAAAGAACTCAGACAATTGCCGTTATGCAAGACAGGAAAGGATAATTTCAAAATGAAGAGAGTAGCCAACATTTTCAGATGCTATAGAGAAGTCATGTAAAAGAGGATTAATAAGTAGATTGAATTTGGTGACAAGAGACCCTTTGGTAACTCTGACAAAGCACTATTCAGGGTGCAATTTAAACTAAAATAAGTTTAGAAATAAAAACTTGAGAAATTTCTGTTTAAAGAATATTTCTTTCAGAATTAATATATTCTCTGGGAGATCCCATTTCCAGTTAAGGCTAAGAGTTGGAAGAACTTTCATAAAATAACTTGACAATAGACAGAAACTTGCTTATGACAAAACCTGGGTACCAGAGTGCACAATGGAATGGGTTTTGTTAAGAAGAAGAATGCATCACTGGATGAAAGAAAGAAATGCATGTTTTTAAAAATGAGAACGCAGAAAAGGATAAAAATCTGGGTCTGAGTCTGGGAATGTCACCAAAAATAATGGTAATCTATGCAATGTATTAAATTTAGTTGGCATCAAAATTACAAGATACTGTCAGAAGGAAATCAATTAAGAGAGGAGACAGAAGAAAAAGCCCATTGTAATAGTCTAGAAGGTAGGTAGTCAGGCTCTCAGGAGTCAATTATAAACTGAAGGGAGTTCATGCTTTTAGTGGAAAAAGAAGTGATTATTTCTCTAGAAGGAAAAGAAGCTGGCTAGAGTCTGGCTTAAATGAGAAGTTTCTGAAAAGAGGCTTATCCCTTGAAGATGCTGGCATACAGGCCACCAGGAAGTGATTGAATTGGAAGCCAGTAGTGGAAGAAAAAGGGAATAATGGGGACAAATATACGTGAAGGCAAGTGGCCCAGAGAACATCAGGACCACATACTTGGCTATGTAAAGTACTTGAATTCAATATGCATTATTTAAGAGGCAAAAATCCCAATAGTCTTTGACTCACAAAATAAACACAACATTTGGTGGGTAGGAGTGTATAGAGTGAAGTGAAATCTTCTCAAGACAAATAAAGAAAATTTAAAATACCAGTCTGAAATAATTTCTAAAGGCTATGAAGGAATCCAAATGAATATATTTGTGTAGGCTTGTTACATGCAAAACACTAACTATCTATTGAAAAATCAGAGATGACTCTTCTGAATACCCTACATTTCAAGATAATGTTCAAATCTTTCCATTAGGTCATCCCACTCTTTCTTGCTATGTAACATACTTAGGTAGGTATCTTGGGATTATGAAATGGGAAATTTGAAGGGATACAGAAATATAATGTGGTCCAGGCATGGTGGCTCATGCCTGTAATCCCAGTACTTTGGGAGGCAGAGGTGAGAAGATTGCCTGAGCCCAGGGGTTTGAGACCAGCATGGGCACCTTGGCAAGACCTCGCCTATACAATAAATAAAATAATTAGCCAGCCAGGCATGGTGGTTCATGCCTGTGTTTCCAGATACTTGGAAGGCTAAGGAGAAAGGATCACCTGAGTCCAGTAGGTCAAGGTTGTGGTGGTGCCCATGAGTGTGCCACTGCACTCCAGCCTGGGTAAAAGAGTGGCACTCTGACTAAACACACACACACACACACACACACACACACACACACAGAGCTATATATATTGCAATAAGTTTTACTAAAGAAAACTATATTGGACTGCCAAGTATGCACCCATCCCAAGATCCATAATGCCAAGATTACTAGAATGAGAAACAAAATACAAGTCAATTCTCTGTAGGCATTATTTTAAAAGCATATGTCAAAAATGATTTTGCTCAGCAATAACACCAGGATATAGACTTCTTCAAACATAGATAAGAAAGATACTAAGAAAAAAAGGTAATATAAAAATCTTTCAGGATTCCTTTAATGTCACGATTGACTCCTGGTTTAATTTTGGTGATTTCAAGAGGCTTACAACAATCTATGAAGACAGTTCTGAACTATTCTAAAAAAAAAACCCAAAAGCCCAAGTGCTAAAAAGCCCAAATTTCTAAAAGAACTAGTGCAGGTGAATTCTGCTAAGTAAGAAGGGTTGAGGGAGGGCTATGGAAGAAAGTAGTAGCAGATCTGAAGCCTCTGAGGGAAATAGCTGACCAATTGCAAGGAACAATACTGTTAATCATTGTTGAGGATCCAACTGGGATTAGAAATCACACCTTTATGGACTCATATTATTTGGTAATCATGCTGAGAAATGTATGACTGGCTATGTTGTAGGATGAGAGGAACAAATAGAGAAGGCTGGAAGTGAATAACACAGGTTGTTTGACTTACCATGTGGGTTGACTTACCATCAGTGTCATGTCTGCGTGATCTGAGAATTTCAGTCCTCCTAAAGTGGAAGGAAGAGTCTAACCACATAAAGATAAAATGTATTCTTGTGTTCATTCCGGATATCTCTATATCCAGTAGCCACTTGAATCAATAGTAGATATACTGATCTGTGTTAGAAATAAAGTAAGAAATAGGTATTGAAGTGAATACTTTGGGACATTCTATAATAGGTGGTTTAGGATAAAATGGAGAGAGGAAAAAATAAGTTATGAAGCAGTAATAGTTGTGTCCTAGTGAATACTTGCTAATGTTATGATTGAAAATGTTTCATTGAAAAAGTTGCAACTGCATTTATTCATGTTATAAAATCAACTATTGAGCTCCTAGCTGTTTATTAAACACCTTCAAGATTAGGAATAAAGAAATAAAAATAAGTCTACGGAAGCAACTAGTTCAAGGTATAATGAAAGTGACAAACATGCAAGGTTATAATTAAAATGTATTATTGACTGCATTTTAAGCAGAGGTATCTAGAACATACTATAACAGCATAGGTGACATAAAGAAGTGGAAGATAGAGGTAGGAATCTAGAGAATTATTCAAAAATTATAATAAAACATTTGAAAATACAAACAGCATTGGAGAGTTACTGAAGGTAGTGCCGTAGGCTTACTAAGCAGAGATATTATTATTAGGAATATCTTGTGCTCAGAAACAAACACAGATGGCAGGGAGGACAGTTAAGAAGCCCTGTCAAGAGCATAGGCAAGAAATAATAAAGGCATACAATTACACAGTCAAATAAAAAGGGAGAGAGTGAGCTTTAGAAAGACTTAAGAAGTTAACTGGGCAGAACTTAGGGTTTGACAGGATATTGGGGATGAGAAAATGGTAGTGGTCAGTCATGATCCCCTAGTTTCTAACTTTGACCATTGACTGGAGAAAAAAGAGTTCCAGAGAGAACGAATAAAGAGAATGATGGTTTTGGCAAAGAAGGGTGGGAATTATTTCAATTATAAATATTAAATTTTCATACTTCAGGTGACTGTGTAGCAAGACAAATAGGTATTTTACCTGGGGTTCGTGGATATTGTCAGATCTGGAGATAGAGATTTTATAGTTGTTAATTTATAGTTGGGAGATGAGATTGCCTAATAAAATTCTGATAAAATTAGAAAAGGATTAAAATCTGGGAACACCTATCATTTAAAGGCCAAGCACAGATTTAGTTGGGGAGGGTGAAATGGAGGGTGTGGCATATGAATTGACCTAAGGATTGACCAAAAATTATAATTTGTACTCATTTAATATAAATAGCTGATGTAACAAACAAAGTAGCAATATACACCAGACAAGCCAGATAGAAGAAACTTTAACTATGAACAGAAGTATTGCATAGGAAAAACCTAGAGAGTAGGTCAAACCTAGGGAGAAAGTACAGGGAAAGAACAGAACAGTGGCATTTTGAACTCTAAAGAACATCAAGATTAAGGGATAGGTAAAGAAAAAAAGGAACCCTTGAAAGAGACAAGAGATGAGACCAACAAATGCTTCTTAAACAAAGGAAAAGGGTTCCAGAATGAAATGGTCTATATAGTCCAGTGATTCAGATATTTAACTAAGAAAGAATTGCTTAAATAGATTTGGTAATTAGAAAAAAAATCAATTATTTTCGCAGGTGCTATTTCAGGTAGAAGGGGTGGCCTACATGGTCCTCTGTGAAGGAACATATGAAAGACATAAATTATGTATCATCATCAATTGACAACCTGCAGCTCTTAGGTTGTCTAATGACCACAAACTAATGACTTTATTATTGTACTTTTATTTTCTTTGTATTTCAATGGGAACACTTTTTCTATTCTTTATTTTTTCTTTTATTTATCCCTCCCCCCTTTTTTTAGAGAGACAAGTCTTGCCCTATCATTCAGGCTGGAATGTAGTGGTGTGATCATTATTCACTGCAGCCCTGGACACCTGGGCTCAAGTGATCTTCTTGCCTGAGCTACCTGAGTAGCTGGAACTACATGCATGAGCTACCAGGCCCAGCTAATTTTTTTTTAAGATTTATTTATTTTTTAAAATTCAGGATCTTGCTATGTTGCTCAGGCTAGTCTCAAACTCCTGACCTCAAGCAATCCTCGCATCTCAACCTCCTAAGTAACTGGGATTACAGGCACAAACCACTTGGTTGTACTGTATCATGGGTCTTTTAGATAAGAAGGAAAATATATACATTTACTAGAGAAACTTATAAAGTACATGGTATACATAGAATGTATAAAATGAATCTATAGCTAAAAAGAGAAAAAATAACTAGAATGCAATACATATAGAGGATTTTATTTTTGGTAGAGATATATTATTTGTAGAAATGAGGATGGCTACAAAAATTAGTTTCGTCATCAGGAAATGAAAAAAAAATCATATTCGACAAACCTCAAGTGATTTAAATGATCTATTATGTAATTGTCCTACAAAGAGTGAACTCATATGCTTTTGAAAGTAAAGTAATAGATTATTCTGACATGGACAAGTAATTCCACATACAATTACTTTCACATTTTAAAGATGGCATGAAATGCAAAGATCGTTTAAATTTAACAGATGACCTCTGATTACCAGAAAAAATGTTTCCAGGGCTTGCGTAAGTGAACATATGTTTAAGAGTGCTACTGGATTTTCAACATAATTAGTTATCTAACTATGTATCCAAAGGAAGCTAATGGATTTCCATGTACAATTATCTATGATTTATCTAAGAGCACTGGTGTTTGAATTATTTTTTACTAATTTGATTGTAATTACTTTTCTATAAATTTTCTAATTATTTTTAGGCAAATTTTGTTTTGAGCAAATTAAAATCTATTTCTATGATGCAGCATATATTGAACAACAATGAAAAGGGAGTGCTTGTGAAAAATACAGCTTTACTTATTGTTTTCCAAAGGGAAATGTTATTTGAGAAATTAGGCAAATAGTTTCTTTTGGTTTTATTTTAAATGAATTAAAGATGAATGAGAACTTTTAAGATAACTTACGACTAAACAAGGGAACACATATTAACATAACAGTGTTACTTTTTATTCGTCTTGGTTTTTTTTTTTTTTTTGAGTTGGAGTCTCACTCTGTCGCCCAGACTGGAGTGCAGTGGCCGCTCCCGGCCACCGCAGCCTCGACCTGCTGGGCTCCGGCGATCCTTCCGCCTCAGCCTTCCAAGTAGCTGGAATTACAGGCG
>CAUYQG010057296.1:0-11606 GCA_963574415.1 Tarsius wallacei | reverse complement strand
TGGAGTATAATGGCCACCCCAGCCACCGCAGCCTCGACCTGCTGGGCTCCAGCGATCCTTCTGCCTCAGCCTTCCAAGTAGCTGGAACTACAGGTGCGTGCTACCACATCTAGCTGATTTTTGATTTATTGTAGAGATGAGGTCTCGCCAAGTTGCCCAGGCGGGTATCGAACCCGTGGGCTCAGGCGATCCACTCACCTCAGCCTCCCAAGGTGCAGGATTACAGGCTGAGCCACCGAGCCTGGTTCCCTCTTTCTTTTTTTCTTCTTCTCCGTCTCCTCCTCCTTCTTCTTCTTTCTTCCTCTTCCTCTTCTTCTTCCTCTTCCTCCTGCTCCTCCTTCCCCCCACTTCTTCTTCCTTCTTCATGTAGAAATGTTCAGTAGTTTCAGTACTATTTGTTGAAAGTCTATCTTTTCTAAATTATGTTGGTTTTCTCCTCCTTTGTTAAATATTAGTTGACTATATTTATGTGGGCTTATTTCTGAACTCTATTTTGTCCCATTAATCTATTTGTCTGTTCTTTCACTAATATCACACTGCCTTGATTACGTAGAAGTTGTGCAATGTCAGTCCTCTGACTTTGTTCTTCTCTAATATTATGTTGGCTAGTCTAGGTCCTTTGCTATTCTGTAAGTTTAGAATCAGTTTATCAATATATTTTTTAAAAGCCCACTGGGGTCTGGATTGCGATTGCATTGACTCTTGTATCAAGTTGAAAAGAACTGACATCCTGACAATATTGAATCTTTACATCCTTAAACATGAAATCTCTCCATTTATTTAATATTTTAATTTATTTGAACAGAGTTTTTCTTATATAGATTTTATACATATTTTGTTATATTTACATATAAGTATTTATTTTTCTTGGATGCTAAAACAAATGGCATTGTATCTTTAATTTCAAAATGTACTTTCATTGCTGGCATATAGGAAAGCAATTGACTTTCATATATTAACCTTATATCCTGAAACCTTGCTATAATCACTTATTAGTTTCATGAGTATTTTTGTTAATTCTTTCTGTTTTTATGTAAATAGTAGTGTCATCTGCTAAAAATAAAAGTTTTATTTCTTCCTTTCCATTCAGTATACCTTATATTTTCTTGTCTGACTGCATTAGCTAGGACTTCAAGTGTGATGTTGAAAAGGATGAGTAAGAGGGAACATTCTTTCATTGTTTCTGATCTTAATGGCAAAACCTCTAGATGGGAGAACCTCTAGTTTCTCACCATTAAGAATTAAGCATCATGTGAACTGGATATATTA
Organism: Tarsius wallacei; assembly: GCA_963574415.1. Taxonomy (NCBI): domain Eukaryota; kingdom Metazoa; phylum Chordata; class Mammalia; order Primates; family Tarsiidae; genus Tarsius; species Tarsius wallacei. Next base: position 10,337 of record CAUYQG010057296.1, on the reverse strand, counting down.
TTTATTAACATGAGGAAGTTTCCTTCTATTCCTGGTTTTCGGAGAGTTTTTAAAATCATGAGTGGTGTTGGATTTTGTCAGATGCTTTGTCTGCATTTACTGATGTGATTTTTCTTTTTAGTCTATTGATATAGTGAATTAAATGGAAGAAGTTACTTGTTTTTAGATGTTTTTGAGCTATTACAACCAAAGATATGGGACTCAGTGATAGTTTATATAATGCAGAATCTGACTCCATATTTGATATTTGACCACCGACATTTTTTTTTTTTTTGAGTTGGAGTCTCATCTATCGCCCAGGCCTGAGTGCAGTAGCATGCTCATGGACTCTAGTGATCCTTCCACCTCAGCCTTCCAAGTAGTCAGAATTACAGATGTGTGCTACCATGCCCGGCTCATTTTTGATTTATTGTAGAGACGAGGTCTCCCCATGTTGCCTGGGTTGGTCTCGAACTTGCGGGCTCAGGCAATCCACTTGCCTCGGCCTCCCAAAGGGCTGGGATTACAGGCTGAGCCACTGAGCCAGGCCTACTGATATTTTTAAAGTCCCTATTCCTTTCCTTCCTATTTCCTTCTTTCCCCACATCTGGCCTAACTAGTAAAATGGTCCACATGCTCCCTCCTTTGGTGCTGGTAGGAGATTCAAGCCACATAAGCCCAAATCTGTATATGAAAGTATTCACCTCAGTACTTCCTTGTAACCCTAATGAAATCTAAGCCAATCTTCCCTCCCTGCTCTCTCTCAAGTTATTTTCACATTCCTTTGGGAGTCTTTGCTGTTTTCTGCAGAAGGCTTTATTATGTGAGTAATAACTTTTTGGATCTTCTTGGGTTGTGTGTATGGATTCATCGGTCTTAGCACATTTTGGTTTGGGTGGTCTACCATGGCTCTGCAAGGTGTCTATGACAATTGGTGCAGTAAACAAGGTCTCTAGATAATGATTACTACCACAACCAGTGATTTTCTTGTCTTTCTTTGGCTTGCTAACTGACTCTAATGCCTACTGGCTAGCAGGTTCTTTGAGTTGTATTATTGTTTGCTGCCTGCGAGCAAACTTGTACTTTAAGCTATGCTGCTTTGTGTTACTGAGTTCTATCAAGTCACTCATGGATTTAACTGATCTAAATTTAGAGTTTGAATAATTAACATTTAAGGATAAGAGTATGAGACTGGGTTGTTTTTAAGGTGACCTTTGTATTAGTTTGCTTAGGCTGATATAACAAAATACCACAGACAGGGTAGCTTAATCAGTAGAATTTTATTTTCTTACAGTTCCACAGGTTGAAAAGTCCTAAATCAAGTTTGCAGCTGGATTTAGTTTCTGATGGGGGCTCTCTCCTTGGGTTAAGACAGCTACTTTGTCCTTACATGATTTTTCCTCAGTGTGCATGGAGGGAGAAAGAGAGTGAGCTTGGTGGTGTCTTCTTATAAGGATACTAATCCTATTGAATCAGAGCTCCACCCTTATGACCTCATTTAACCTTAATTATCTCCTTATAGGACATATATTCAAATACAGTTACATTAGGGGTTAGGTTTTTAACATATAAATTTGGGAGGAGGCACAATTAAATTCGTAGCATCTGGGTTTAATGTCTTGCTCTGGACCTATATGTGTATCTCACATTGAATAAAGTGTCTAGACTCAGGAGAATAACTTTTACTCTGTGGTCATTGGCTGTGTGTCTCAAGAAGGCACTGGCTCCGTTCTATAGAGAACTCAGTGGTAAGACCAATACTCTGTGCAATGTATGAGCCCATCAGGTGGTCACTCATGTGGAAGAAGAAAAGTTACAATGTGGTATGTGAAGGTTACACTCCTAAAAGTAAATGGCTTACTAGGATTTTATAAAATGTCTTTGCTGCTGCTACTGCCTTTGCTTCTGTTATAACAAAGATCCTGATCCTCAGGGTGATAAGGGAAAAGCATCCATGCCAGTCCTATAGCATAGATAAAAGATGAATTCAGATCGGACTTAGGACTGGGGTCATTAAACTCACTAAAGAAGTTATTGCTATAAAGGCGGCCCCTAACCATGATAATAGTGATTCGAGTCTCTTTGGAGGAAGAAACTATAAATATGAGCTGTATAAAGAAAGCACCTTCCTCCAACCCCTAAGCGAAGCATATCTAGTAACAATCAATAGAATGAAACAAAGCAAAACAAAACTTGGATACAGAGAAGGAAACAAAAAACGTCAAACAGACGTCCACAATTTGACCCAAGTTTAAGTGCAAAATTTACAAAAAGAATTTATACAGCAAAAAGGTAAATGCTATTTATTGCCTTTTGCATCTCTATAACATAGGCTCTGAAATTAGCTTTAACATCTACTTCAGTGAATCAGTTTGTAAATCCTCATGCCTATAATCTATACTGGGGATCAAATCAGTGTTTTACCTAGGGTATATACTAAATTTAAGCAATGTACTTCCTTTAATTTTAGGGCATTTAGTTAACATAAGATAACAAACTGGTATGCCTCACTTTAACCATCAGAACTATTGCCTTGCCGAAATTCTTCAATATCACAGCAATTAAATTAAAATCAAACAAAATCTTAGCTCAACAAAATGTGACCCATGGGCCCTCTCCCTTTAGGAAAAGTAGTTAATATAGTCCAATGCAAAATAAGACAGGACCTTCAAGGATTGAAATCCATTATAGAAGATTTATTTAGAAGTGGAATGACAATCTCTACATCTTCTCCATTTAACAGTTCCATTGACCTGTTCTTAAACTTGGAAAGAATGAATGGCACCTCGCAGTGGATTATGGTAATCTTACTGCCATGAACCTACCTATTAGGGCACCTGTAGACAAATTATTAAAATTACTAATTCCATTCAATAAACAACTAGTCAGTACTTCCAGTCATACGTTTGGCTAATACTCTTTCTGTTGCCTATTTCAATAGCCTTTCAGATGCAGTTTGCCTTTACCTTTTAATACAATTTTACCTTCCTATCCACTTAGTATTTAAACATCTTTGCTGCTATCACAAACTATCTTTGCAGGCAAGATCATAACTACATCCAACTTTCTCCAGGAGTACTGGCTCACATTGTATAACACTCTCATGTAAGGGGATTCATTTACTACACTCATTCAGGATATACAGAGGAGCTTTCACAAAAGAGAATGGGTCATTGCCCCACACATAGTGCAAAGTCCTACCTACCATTGTTACATTCCTGGTAATTATTTGGTAAACTGAAGATCATTCTATCCTTGACACTGTCAAGAAACACCCATTGTCTCTCTTTTCACCCACAACTTTAAAATAAACTCAACATCTAATAGGGCCCCTTGAGTTCTGAAGACAACATATTTCTCATTTACAGATTTTACTTAAGCCTGTTTATGCTATTATTCACAAATTGGCTCACCTTGAATAGAGTCCTGTATAACAAAAGGGTCTGTAATCTGCCCAAATTGCAACACAATAGGCACTTCCAAAAAGACTCCTGCATCACAGAGGCATCAGCAATCTCCCCTCATGCCTTCTAGAGTCTCTGGATCATTTATGACAGTCATGAGTTATCCATGGATTTCTGGTGGAAGAATCTGTCTTCCTTGGCTCCATGCTATACACCACTGAAGTGGCAGTCACTGATAACATACTAGCCTCTTCTGGAGATGGAGGCTCTCATAGGCCCTGAGCCTGTGACCCTCTGTACTTAGCAGCCCATTTTCCTTGAGTCATGAAAGTAGCACTTGACAAGCTCAACATGGCCACCAAGGAGTCCTTTCTAAAATGGAAATGATATCTACAGGATAGAGCCAAATCTATGTTTCCAGAATATCCCACTGCAAGAGGGGATGGCCTCCCCTGTCCTCAGTTCCTTGCCAGATGACAGTGTTGAAGGATATCCTCTTTCTCTGAGATCTCTTGGCTAAGTGGAGAGGTCTCTTGGGATCAATGAACAACAAAGAGAATGTATACACTTCAGGGATGGTAGTGTCATTAACACATACAAAGGAGTTCACTGAAAAGCTGCTGCTTTTTATCCCTTTACTACAACATCTCTGATAAATGATAGGACCCAGGGGTCAGCACAATTGACGGAACTTCAGGCTGTCATCTTAGCACTGAGTATACTGGCCAACCCCATCTGTACATCTTTACAGATTATTGGGCCACTGCCAGTGGTCAGGCCATCTGGTCTGGCCAATGTCAGCAACAACTACTTTCCCAGAATTTCCTCTTTTGGGATATCAAAAAACAAAAAACCAAAAGCAAAAAACTCGGGAATCTTTTGCCTCATAGATTGCCAAAGTACAAATCAAGCTCACACGTACCTCTGCACATATTAAAGCCATAACACAAGGCCTCATCAAGATATATCTTATTTCCTTTGAAGTTCTATAAATTTATTGATAATGATCAAAAGGAACACATTTCACCACACAAAATATACAAAGCTGGGTTCTTGAACAAGGTAGGCAATAGAACTTTCACCTCACTGGCCTCAGACTGCAAGGCCTCACACAGTGTTGCAATGACTTATTTAAGCTCAAATTTAAGTAAATGAAACATGGTACATTTCAGTTACCAAACAACATCGGTAAGTTGTAATCTAGAGTCTGATTTCATTTTTGATGTTTGCTGATAGCCTCTAAACTCACCCCTCCCTCTTCCCCTCTTGCCTCATACCTGGGAAAGCTAATAACAAAGCTCCCTGCTTTGGTGTTGGTAGAAAATTCAAACCTCAGAAAACCCAGTGTGTGCATGGAAACCTTCACCCAAGCCCCACCCTCTAACCCCAATAAGACTCAAGCCAGTCTCCCCTCCCTGCTTTACTTCAAGCCATTTTCAAACCTACCTGGGAGCTTGCTGAACTCTTTTCAGAAAGCACCTTTATGTGATTAATAAATTTTTTCATAACTTCTTGGTATGTGAGGTGGTCCTCAGTCTTAACAAACAAACCAAATTGTGTGTGTGTGTGTGTGTGTGTGTGTGTGTGTGTGTGTGTAAGTAATTCATCCTAGCTCTGAGAGTTGCCTGTGATAGTTGCTTAGCACCAGAACGAAGAGAAATCATGAGCCCTAGAAAATTAGATATAGTCTATCTTTTCCTCCAAATACTTTGAGATTGTTTTCTAAAACGGTGGTCAAACCTTGCTAAAATCAAAATTTCTGAGGAGATAGTTAAAGCCAGTTTGTAAATTACATAAGGCATTTTTCTCAAAATTGAACACTTTATTGATAAAGGGTATACACCATACCAATAAAGGGGATATCTTCAAGACAGTTTTCTGCTACTCTGACTTTTTATGTAGTACTGGAGAAAGTTTCACCAGAAAGCTATTGAGCATTATTCAGAGATCATTGCAGTATTCCAGTATAGGGAATCAATACTGTGTGGAAATATAGCATTATCTACGAGGTGGAATAGACTAAGACCTGGGAGGATTGGATGGTAATGGAAGCCTGTTAAATATGAATGAGTGACTAGCTGGCTTACCTAGCAGTTTGAACCTAGTTGTGCTGTGCCTTTCCACTATAGTTCATTCAAGGTGTTGACTATGATCTTAAGGGATTCACGGTAGTCTTGTAGCAGGAATTGCAATCGTTATGACATCACTGCCTGTAGCACTCATACATGAGCCGAGATATTGTTTCAGTGTAATGTCGAGAAATAACATAAAACACATTTTTAAAATACTCTCTTTGCTTTATATAAGCAGGGCAGGCAGGGTCACATAAACACACATCACAATTTCATTCCTGCTTCTTCCCCCCTGCAGCAGTAACTTTTCCAAAATCAGTGATTTAAGCATTATAGTGGAACAACTTTTTGAGAATATGCATTGTTTAATTCGAGTGTTAAAAACAAAGCAAAGGAATCTCAAGTAGTCAAAGAGCAGAGAAGGCTCGTCTCCAGGAAATGTCATTTCAAAGATATGGTTCCATACTTACACAGAAATACTGATTTTACCTTCCTGGGGCAAAGTCATGTAAGAATTTTATGAAAATTTTCAATAGGAATATCCTACCTGAAATTTCTTCAAAAGTGTTTTTATTTGTAAAACACTGTATGCCCTTGATCAATAAAGGGCTTAATTTTGGGAAAAACGCTTTATGTCATTTCCAACCTGGCTTTAACCATCCCATCAGATATTTTATTTTTAGCATAAGTAGTACATATTATGATTAGGTGTCACTCTTTGGGTAGAATTTTGATCCCATAATCAAATTCTGTCATTTATTTTACAGTCTTTGACTACTATAGGTATTTATTACCTGGATAACATTGAAAACAGTGTGGCAATTCCTAAAAAATCTAAAAAAATCGACCTTCCATATGATCCAGTAATCTCCCTTCTGGAAATATACCCAGAGAAACTCAAATAATTTTATTAAAAAGATACCTGGACACACATTTTTATTGCAGCACTATTCACAGTAGCAAAAATATGGATCAACAGTGCTGTCCATCAAAACTAGATGATTAACAAAATGTTGTACATATACACAATGAAATACTATGCAGCCATAAAGAAAGATAAAATTACGAACTTCACAACAACTCGAATGGGTTTAGAGTCTATAATACTCAGTGATCTATCATAGAAACAAAGAACTGAGCATCACATGTACTCACTCATAAGTGGATCCTGAACATTTATCATAGTACCATAAGAAAAGGATTGACAGTAGCATGAAATTGCCAGGGGACAGGGTGGGAGACTTCACATCAATAAGGGTACATGATGTCAAACCAGTTGAGGTGGGGACCAAAAGGACACCCAAAGTTTACCTGTAAAATGGCCACTTATCTACCTAATCCTGAATTATACCCCACATCTTTAAAACAAACAAACAAATAAATAAAAATTATCCCAATCTGGAGGGCTAAAGTGGCAAAGATGGTTGGGAGGGTAGTTGCTCTGGCAACTCAGACATGGCTCACCAGACAGGTGACTGCTGCACACTTTAGGCCTCAGGTATAGGAAAAATTTTATTTAATTAAAATTAAAAAAAATTTTTTTGAGTTGAGGTCTCTCTCTGTTGCCCAGGCTGGAGTGAAGTGGAACGATCATGGCTTACCACAGCCTCAAACTCCTGGGCTAAAGTAACCCTTCTGCCTCAACCTCCCAAGTAGCTGGGACTACAAGGTGTGTGCCACCATGCCTGATTAGTTTTGTTTATTTTGTGTATATATGAGGTATTACTATGTTTCTTGGGCTGAGGGAAGACTTTTATAGCCTCCTGGAGCTTGATGTAGCTGGTATCTCTCTGGTAAAAGCAATTGTGAATCCCATATCCTGAGGAAGCTTTGTGCCCCAGTCCCTAGATTAGTAGCTATATTAACCCCAATTTTTAATTCTCCCAGTATTTTCTTGGTCATCTCTACTCCTCAGGCCTTGGCCACTTGCTCAATAGGAAGGCTGGGAGCCATTTTGCTTGGAAGTCATTGCTGTACTCTCATCTCCTAGTGTGTCTAGCTGTCTCAGCCTTTCCCAGAATGAGGGCTAGAATTTGCACACCCTTCACTGTGACTTCCTAACAGATAGCCACAGTGATTTAATCATCTATATCCATCCTAACCAGATCCATAGAAGTTATGACTCCTCTTACCACATTTGTACTCCAAAGCAGCACTATGCTGGTGGGGTGTAAAAATCTGGCTTTCACAGAGGCTTCCCAGAGTTTCTGGGAAATAACATGTAAGCATGGTGTAGTTATCATACTATAGAGAAAAATTTACTGGAGGAAGGAAAAGAATGAGATTTATCAGTTAGCTTCTTTCTGTCTCTAGTTTCTCATTCATAGACTCATTCTGAGTGAAGATGGGTCTACATGATCTGTCTAAAAGACTTATGGAACTCAACAACTGGCTTTTTATTGTAAAATTGTCTGTTTGGCCACATTTCCCTTTTATGTGCTTTCTTTCCTTCCTTGCTTCATATCACCCTTGTTTGTAGGATTATATGTCTCATGTTATGAAAGTTTGAATCAACTTCCATTTTTTTCATAGTGAGTAAAGGGTTGAAAGCTATTTAATTATGCTTTAAAATGCTGGGTAGAGAAAAGTAAAAGGGATTTGTGAAGGCATGACCACCAGGTCATTGACTTTCCATATGATCTAGCAGTCCCTGGGAACATACCCAGAGGAACATAATCATTCTGCAAAACAGACACCTGCACATGCTTGGTTATAGCCACACCATTCACAATAGCAAAAACATGGAGCCAGCCCTATTGCCCATCTAAGGTGGACTGGATAAAGAAAATGTGGTACATATACACAAGGAGTATTATGCAGCCATAAAGGAGAACAAAATCATGGACTTTGCAGCAAATTGGTTGGAGTTGGAGATCATCATACATAGTGATCTATCATAGAAACAAAGAACTGAATATTACATGTTCTCACTCAAAAGTGGAACCTAAACATTAATCACATTAGCACAAAGGAGGGATAAGCAGTTACTAAGCACTGCCAGGGGAGGGAGGGAGGAAGGGCATGTAGCAACATAAAGGGTACCTGGTCCCAAACCAGGAGTGAGGGTCAGTTGTAGGCCCAAACTTGACCTGCACAAAGCCTACTTGTGTAGCTAATCCTGACTTGTACCCCGCATCTCTATGATAAAATAAAATGTAAAAAATTCTGAAAAGCCTATTTTTATAGCTTATATAAAAAGCTTTACAAATGAATTTCACTAGCACATTAAAAGAATCATTCACCATGATTAACTAAGATTTATTCTTGTGATAGTTCAACATGTACAAATCAATAAATGTGATACACCACATTAACAGAATGAAGGACTAAAAACATACGATTATCTCAACAGATAAAGAAAAAGCATTTGACAAAATTCAACATCCTTCTATGATAAAAAGTCTCATCAAAATAGGTATAGAAGAAATGTACCAAAGCACAATATAGGCCATATATCACAAGCTCACAACAAACTTCATACTCAACAGTGAAAAACAAAGCTTTTCCTCCAAAATCAAGAATAAGACAAATATGCTCATTCTTACCATTTGTATTCAACATGGTACTGGACACCCTAGCCAGAGCAATTAGGCAAGAAAAAGAAATATAATCATGTATCACTTAATGATGAGGATACATTTCAAGAAATGTGTCATTGAGTGATTTCATCATTGTGTGAATATCGTAGAGTATACTTACACAAATTTTGGTGGTATAGCCTAATACAAACCCAAGCTGTATAATATAGCCTATTCTCTTAGGCTACAAATATGTACAACATATTACTGTACTGAACACTGTAGCCAGCCATAGTACAGTGATAAGTATTTGTGTATCTAAGCATAGAAAAGGTACAGTAAAAATATGGTCTAAAAGATTTAAAAAATAGTACACCTGTATAAAGCACTTATTATGCATGGAGCTTGCAGGACTGGAAGTTGCTCTGGGTGAATCAGTGAGTGTGGTGAGTAAATGTGAAACCCTAGAAAATTCCTGTATGCTACTGTAGACATTATAAATACTATACATTTAGGCTACACTAAATTTAGGAAATATATTTCTTTTCAATAAATTAACCTTAGCTTACTATAATTCTTTATTAACTTTTAAATTTTTAAAAACTTTTTTTTTATAATCAGTATTTTTTATTATGATATTGTGGGGTACAGTTCAAGATTAGTATACAAATATGCTTTGTTCAGACACCCTTGATAATAAGAGGTGTCTCCCCGTCCCCAGACAGATATTGAGTACCATTAATCCCATCTCCCTTCCACTCCCCTCCCCATAATTTCCCACCACTGTCAGTCATTTTCTTATAGTATTATGTTGGATGTTCAAGGTTCACTATATGAGTGAGAACATGTGATACTCCGACCTTTGTTTCTGTGAGAGGTCACTCAGTATTATAGATTCTAGTTCCATCCAAGTTGCTGCGAAATCCATGATTTTGTTCTTTCTTATGGCTGCGTAGTATTCCATCGTGTGTATGTACCACATTTTTTTAATCCAGTCCTCTTTTGATGGACAACATGGTTGCTTCCAGGTTCTTGCTATTGTAAACAATGCTGCGATAAACATATGTGTGCAGGTATCTTTTTTACAGAGCGATTTGAGTTCTTCAGGGTATATTCCCAGTAGGGGGATTGCAGGGTCATATGGGAGGTCAATATTTAGGGCTTTTAGGAATCGCCATACTGTTTTCCACAGAGGTTGCACTAGTTTACACTCCCACCAAAAGTGTAGAAGTGTTCCCTTTTCACCACACCCTCTCCAGCAACTGTTATTTTTTGAGTTATTGATAATTGCCATTCTGACTGGAGTTAGGTGGTATCTCAGTGTGGTTTTGATTTGCATCTCCCTGATGATTAGTGAGGTTGAA
>CAUYQG010057294.1:0-58103 GCA_963574415.1 Tarsius wallacei | reverse complement strand
GAATCCAGCCATGCTTGTTCATTTATGTCCGTGGCTGCTTCCGGAGTGGCTGTGACAGGGACCTTATGGCTGCAAAGACTAAAATATTTACTGCATGGTCCTTTACAGAAAAAGGTGGCTGACCTCTGCTCTGAACCATGCTCCTTCTCACCTCAAGCACTGCTGCCCGGGCTAGAGTGCGGTGGCACAATCACAGCTCAACGTAGCCTTGACCTGCTGGACTCAGGCAATCCTTCCAAGTAGCTGGGACTACAGGCACACATCACCACCCCCAGCTAAGTTTTTTATTTTTGGTACGAACGTAGTCTCGTGATGTTGCCCAAGCAGGTCTTGAACTCCTGGGCTCAAGTGATCCTCCCACCTCAGCCTCCCAGAGTGCTGGGATATAGGCGTGAGCCACCGTACCTGGACACTCTTTTTATCATCTGTGACTGAGATGCAGAAAGGTTCGGTAGCCTGCCAGGGGACCGTTGTGGGGGCGGTAATAGGCAGGCTGGTCCCATCCACTCTGGGGAGCTGCCTGCCCTGTGTGAGGCTCTCTGAGACCATGGGCATGGCGTCACTTTGCAGACTGCAGAAACGCTTACAAATGTGAGGTCAGTGCCTCTGCTCCCTCCTTGTGGGCATCAGTGACTGAATCTGCACCCACCCTTCAGACCAAAATGCCCAAACACCCCCCGACACACACACCACACCCCGCCCAAAGACGTCCTCATATGATTGACTAGTGATTTTCTACAAACTTCTACTTTGGAAGCAGAGGGCTGAGTCAACCACACTCCCGTCCATGGTCCATTGTCATATTAGGTCTGTGCAGCACCCTGCTCTTGGTCTTATTCATTCCCTTTTCTCCCCATACGCTATTTCCACATCATGGTATCTATCTTTCTGTTTGCTGAGTTCTTGCAGAACGGACAGCCACGTGGGTTTTATTTACATTCTTGGTATTCTGTGGTCTATCTCCGTGTTTCCTACTTTTTCTTTCCTCCACAACTTCCTTTGGAATTTCCTTTCCGGTTGAGGAAGAACGCGCAGCCAGTAGTGTGTAGCGTTCACTGACCTTAACCATAAAACTCGATGCTTACCTGTCTTGTGTATGTATACACCTGTGTAACTGCCGCCCAGATCGACACGGAGACCATGCCTAGCCCCTAGAAGGCTTCCCTTGGTCCCTTCCCAGTTCATCAACTGCCCCTATCCTGCCAGAGACAAACACCATTCCAGCTGTGTCCCCACCCATTTGCTGAGTTTGTTCTCTAACTTCATCTGCATGGAATCCCACGGTGGGTTCTCTCTCATGTCTGTCTTGCTTCTTTCGCTCAACTGGTCTGGGGGATTTCTCCGTGCGGTTGTGGGTGTGGTGGTTTGTGGGCTTTGCTGCTGTGATGCACTAAGTTTCTAAGACCTACCCATGTGGCTCTATGTACATCCAAACTCTTGCTTCTTGCCGCTGCCTGGTGCTCCTTGGCACATGCACCCATCTGACCTGTCCACTCTCCTGGCAAGGGACACCCAGGGGCCCCGATGAGTCTGCCGTAGTCGTCTTCATCCACGTCCCCTTAAGGAGCTGCGTGAATGCTTTGCTGGATGGATACCACCTAGGGTGGGAACTGCACAGGGACCGCACCCCAGCAATTGACAAACTTCCGAAATTGACAGACTCTTCCAAAGCCCAGAGGTGGGAGGAACAGCTCTCTGGTGATCCTCCTCTGACCCCTCTCCTCTCTCCCACTCCCCTCCAGGAAGACCTCCCAGTTCCTCCACGTCCTTTTGCAGGACCCAGCTAAGCGCTTTGCTTCCTGAATGTCGCTGTCTCTGCGGCTGTCCGCGCCATCCCGCTGCATTATCACAGGGCGATAATCAATGAACTGCTAACTCTATTGCAATAAAGGAGCGAGCCCAACCTTACATAATTCTTTTTAATTGTTTTCTCACATTACAAGGGTTTTTTTTTTTTTTTTGCTAAACTTATTCCGCCATAAGTTATGTCGTTTAATTTCTCAAAGTGCTAATAATTTAATTGCTTCCTTCCTGCAGACAAAGTGCCTGTACTGTCCTCCCTCCCCAGCACGGAGATTATAAAACGGCGTTGGCAGGAATACCTAAGACAAGAGTCTTTTTGGCGGCGGGATTTGATGGGAAGCAGCTTTCTCAGAAGTCAGTGTGTGGGACTAGGAACCTGGCTTGGGACTTCAAAGGGGCACGGGGCCCAGCCAAGCCTGCCCACAGCTCCAGGGGGTTTGTGATAATCACAGGGGAGGGGGGAAGGGAAGAGCTGAGATTAGAGAAACTGGGTGAGGCAGGGGGGCACCGAACACCGGAGCGTCCCCTCCGGAAAAGCTGTCAGGGAAGCTGGGATCCATCTGCAGCAGGAGGGATTTAGATCAGACTCAGGGGACATTCCTGGCAGTCGGGGCTCTGAGGTAATGACTGGACCCGGGACAGGGAGGGGAGGTGACATCTAATGGCATTTGTTTTTTTTTTTTGAGTTGGAGTCTCACTCTGTCACTCAGACTGGAGTGCAGTGGCCACTCCCGGCCACTGCAGTCTCGACCTGCTAGGCTCCGGTGATCCTCAGTCTTCCAAGTAGCTGGAACTACAGGCGCGCGCTATCACACCCGGCTAATTTTTGTATTATTGTAGAGATGAAGTCTCGTCAAGTTGCCCAGGTGGGTCTCGAACCTGCGGGCTCAGGCAATCCACTCACCTCGGCCTCCCAAAGTGCTGGGATTACAGGCTGAGCCACCGAGCCCGGTCAAAACCAGCTTTAAACCCCCTGCCAGATCAGTGTTCTCAAGTGGGGACAATTTTGCCCCTAGCAGTCATGGGGCATGTCTGGAAACATTTTCGATCATCATAACTTTGGGGGTGGGGCAGGATGGTGCCACTGGCATGGGATGGGTGGAGGCCAGGGATGCTGCTGAACTTTCCACAATGCAGAGAAGAATTGCCCTGTCCACAAGGTCTGGATTGCTGAGACTGAGAAAGCCCAGTTTAGAGGTAGCCAGCTGGACAAAGTGATCTTGGAAGCAGAGGGATTCTCTTGCCTTTGGCATCTTACTGTTTCTTGAGTCTGAGAAAAGTCTGGATAGAGGAGGCATTCAATGGGATCTGCAAACCTTTTAAAACTGGGCTGACGTTACGAATTCAGAGAGGTATGTTTGCCTTTTAGACAAAAAGATCTGTGACCTCTTGCATGCCAAACATTTGCTCAGGGCGTGCTATGCAGCAGCAGGAGTATCTGTCCATAAAAGGGATGGACTTTGCCGCCCAGAGGGATTCCCTTCAAGGGTTTCCCTTGTGAGCCCAGAAGAGCACTGGGAAAGGACAAGGCCAGCAGCCTCAAATCCCAGCCCCACACCAAGGAGTGTTTATGCTTCTCAGAGGTGAGAGTGAATAGGCTGCAGGGAAAGACAGCACTCTATCCCTAAAAAGGGGTTGTTTAGGAACTAGCTTCTTTCTTGGATATGGAGATTAGGCAGCTTAGCCGGGAAAGGCCTTTGAGAAGGGAGCCTGGTTTTAGTACTCAGGGGAAGCTGAGAGGAAGGCGTCACTGAGGGAGAGGGCCTGGTCGGGACTCAGAAAGACCAGGGTCTTTCCCCTGGCTGCAGTCTGACCATGTGACCTTGGGAAAAAAGGAAAATAACTGAAATTATGCATACCTACGATACACCAGACCTAAAGGTAGTGTTGCATATGCAAAATGATTTCACTCTATTTTTACAGTGACAAGTTTTACAGTGACAAGTAGCTTTGCTAAGTCATCTAGTCAGAGCTGGCTAAAGCTCTTTAGGTTTGTTCCACTCCAAGTCCCTTAATTTTTTTTCATACAATGCTGTCTCCCCAAATCCTTAAGCTCACTAAGCCTCAGTTTCCTTGCTTGTTGGATGGATTCAATCAGACCACCTCCAAGGAGGGACAGGAAGGTGAATTGGGGGCTGTCCGTGAAGCTTGGACCTGTCATTGGCTTTGGTCTCCGGGGGCTTGCAACGCTCCCTCCTCCTTCTACCTCTCTCTCCCTCCTCTGGAGGTTGGATGGCATCTAGGGCAGGTGTCAGCCCTTGCACACCTGTGGGGACACCACTGTGCTGAGATGAAGGTCCTGCACCCGGCCAGGGGGCTGGCTGCTGCTCTGTCCTCTCTCTGCAAGGCATCGGTCATTTCCCCATGACTCGGAGGGTACAGTTGGGTGCTGTCACCTCCCTCTCTCTGTGACCTCCCTTTTCTGTTCCGTTTCTGAGAATGAAGAGGTTAGGTGGCCAGGTTTGCTCCTGAGAGCCAGAAGATCCGTCATCTCTTGTATGCTACAATGTTTTCCAGGGTCACGGCCCTGGCCTGAGTGTCCACGTGGACACTCCAGGCCTCAGAGCAAGCCTTTTTTTTTTTCTGGGTGGAACCTTTCCTTAGTTAGATATCTTTGGACCACGACACAGAAATCGACAGCGATACAAGTCCTCAGGCCTCTTTTCCACGGGTTCAGCCTAACCCTTTGGATTCTACATTGCATATGGGATCCAGACCCTGATGAGAACAAAGTGTCACTTTGTCTGGTTCAGATTTGCATGCACATCTCCACCCGAGGGGGTTTTCAAAAGTGGGTGATTCAGCGCAGGATCGAGCCATTCCTCAGCTTCCTGACCACATACAATATGAACATCACCCCTTGATTCTGCAGCGCTCCTATTTCCAAGAGTTGGTGCTTGACAAATGTCACGCTTCAGGGCTCTGGTTCCAGTTTAAAACAAGACCTGAAAGGATCACATTATTTCCAAGTGCAGTGAGCTGAATGATGGCCCAAAGATACCAGATCTTAATCCTTGGTAAATATTGCCTCATTTGGAAATAGGGTCTTTGCGATGTGATTACTCTAACAATCTTGAGATGAGCTCATTCTGGATTATCTGGCGGGGCCCTGAATGCCATCACAAGTGTCGTTACTAGAGGGAGGATTGGACTCACACGGAGGAGCAGGTGCTGTGAAGACGGCACAGAGATGGAAGAACAAGGAGAGGGTGCCGGGCACCACCAGAAGTTGGAAGACTGGGTTCTCCTCCAGAACCTCTGCGGGGTTCCTGCTGACACTTTGCTTCGAGACGTCTGCTCTTCAAAACAGTGAAATAATAAATTTCTGTTACTTTAATCTACGGAGGGTTGGTAATTTATAACGGCAGCATCAGGAGACTAATACAACAAGTAACTTAACTGAATCCCATAGCAAAACTCAAGGACATTTATAGGAATACACATTTATTCAGTACCAAACAAGATAAAATCTACAATGTTTA
The DNA here is from genome assembly GCA_963574415.1 of Tarsius wallacei. Taxonomy (NCBI): domain Eukaryota; kingdom Metazoa; phylum Chordata; class Mammalia; order Primates; family Tarsiidae; genus Tarsius; species Tarsius wallacei. The sequence goes on along the minus strand of CAUYQG010057294.1, from coordinate 52,818 downwards.
ACATCCAACTGAAAATTACCAGGCATGCAAACAAGCTAGAAAACACAACATATAATGAGGAGAAAAATCAGTTGAAATTAACCTGGAAATGACTCAGATGATAGAATCAGCACACACCCTTTTTCTTTAAGTTCAGGACTTGGCTGCTGCTAGGGATACAACAAAAATCTAGAATTCTGTTACCAAAGGCTGAGCAGGAACATACTGGCAGACAGCTGGTAGTTCCAGCCATCATAGTAAAAAAACTTGTCTCACCAGTTGTGTTAGTCAGGATTTTATAGTTGCAAACAACTGAAACAGATGTGGTTGATTTAAGCAGAAAAAGCATTTAATAAAAGGATATTGTGTATTCCACAGACTTCAGAACCAGGCTGAGAAATTGAGCAGGAACAAATGAGGCCTGGCAGCAGCCAGGACCACAGCCAAATTATTTCTCCAGAGCTTATCTAGCGAGGATCATGCTGGACGTCACAACCTATCCTCTGACGTCACCAGTCACATTGTGGCTGGTGCATCTCTGGCACTGTTGCCACTAGGAAGTCTGCATCATTGACATTGCTGCCACCAATTGCCAGAAACAACGCTCCTCTCAGCTGCGTTGCATGGCCAGGGTATGCCTGGCCCTGGGATATCTGCCTGGCAGAGCTCAGTCATGTTCTGAACCCCGACTATACGGAATGCTGGGACAGTAAGGCCGAGGATTCTGCAGTGAGATGCAAGTTGGGTCTCTCGTTAAGATTTATGGGGAGGGGGTGACCCCTTCACGTCCCCTCCCACTGTGGAAACTTTCCTGTCTTCTCAGTAAATCTTACTTTCACACACACACACACACACACACACACACACACAAGATTTATAGGGAAAAAAAATCTCCAAACCAGAAGAGCATGCGAAATTTGAATAGTCAATTAAAAGTAATAACAATCATAATAATTGACAAAGACCCATTCTCCAGGTTCAGATTCTATTGTTGTTAGTGAGAGGCATGTGCAGGGTGAAGAGGTGATCATAGCATCTGTGACCCAGCTTATCACACACCCAAACTTGTCTTTGCTTTTTATTCCTGTCAAAGAGTAACATTTCAACAAATTGAGTTTCAAAGATTGAATTGGCTTTTGCTGGTTACTCATGAACCGGGCAGCATCTGGACCTACAAAATAGGGAGGAGCTCCTTCAGGCATGGAGAACAGCCTTTTTGTAAGGTATCATGAGCCGGAACAGAGAAACAGCATAGTCAAAAAGTACGTTGGTTAACAGCAGGTCACTACAGGTTACTTTCCTTGTATGGGATAAAACAGAGGGGAGGGACTTCTGCTCATGTCAACTCAGGTTGACTGACCCTCTTTTGATTGGTTGCTATAAATCTCCTGGTTTTTGTTTCATTTTGTTTTTGTTTGTTTGTTTTTTGTCTGACCTGTCTAGGGCTTTGGCTATCATCTCTCTCCCGACCCCTCGGAAGGTCAGATCTTTCATGTAAACAGCTTAGATTTTGGTTTGGTGATGTGGATCCTTAGTGTGAGTGACTCCATTTGGGGTTAAACCATTGGGGCCTAGTGCAGGAATTCAGTCCAAACCAATGGCTTCCTGTAAAATTGATTTAACATTGCTAATGAGAAAATTTTAGTCAGACATAGCTGAGGTTTATGAGAGATCACTAGGAAGTAAATCATCAAAGTCTGTGTTGTTAACTTCCTATTTTTGGTGATTTTCTTTGCTAACATTAGTTACTTTGTGGACATCCTATTGGCTGCCAACCTATTCTCTTTGTATACAGGATGGGGAAAAAGAAAATCTAAAAAGAGAATGGCAGTTAGTTTCTCTGTTCTATGATATTTGGTGTACAGAATGGCTGAGCCTATTTTAGCCCTGGCCAACTTGCTTTCTGGGTTAATTGAGTCTTTGATCTGTGAGGAGTCTTAAGGAGTTACCCCCATTCTCCTTGCTTAAAAGAGGCATTCGATCAGAGACCATCTAGTGGGAAGGACCAGTGTTTTCAAAAGCTGCGTTAGTATTTAAGAGTAACAGGAAGATCCATAGGCTGTCCCTAATCCCATAGTCTATCCTTTGAAGTTAATTCCTTTGACCCTTCCCACAAGGCTCTGATTAAAATATAAAAATCATAGAATAGGCAACACATAAAAGACTTATCCCAGCCAGGCTCGGTGGCTCAGCCTGTAATCCCGCGCTTTGGGAGGCTGAGGTGAGTGGATTGCCTGAGCCCGCGGGTTCGAGACCCGCCTGGGCAACTTGGCAAGACCTCATCTCTACAATAAATCAAAAATTAGCCGAGCGTGGTAGCATGCACCTGTAGTTTCAGCTACTTGGAAGGCTGAGGCAGAAGGATCGCTGGAGCCCAGCAGGTCAAGGCTGTGGTGGCCGGGAGCGGCCACTGCACTCCAGTCTGGGCGACAGAGTGAGACTTCAACTAAAAAAAAAAAAAGACATCCCTTTTAACACCTTTGGGAAGTGAGTTTTTAGGTAACTAACACTTATTTGTCACCTCAGAGTGCTTCGTGCACAGTTCAGCCCTTCATCCTCTTGCCAACCCTATCATAAGTTATTATTACTCCTTCTCTTCCGATGGGGAGAGTAGGGACAGAGACATCACATGACTTGCCCAAGGTCACCCAGGCAGTTCACGCTGGAGCTGGGATTCAAACTAGGAGTTTCTAGTTTCCACCTCTTAACTAGGAGGGGGTGGCACAGGACAGGTAAGAGCTGATAGGAAGGAGAAGAGTGTGTCACGCAGCCCATGGAGGGCAAACCAGGTCCAAGGGACACCAGGGAGGATGGAGGGCTGACATGGCATAAGTCACCCCAAGCCCAGGGCCTCCCTTCTTCCTGTTGGGTGGGCTGCAGCCCTCCTGTGCAGATTGGCTCAGCCTTTAGGCAACTTCAGAAATCAACAGTTACTTCCATTCCTAATAAAACCAGTGGATTCCTTCTGCCGCCTTGAAGTCCAAGGACAAGGGCGGAGGAGGGGACGATGTTAAGGGGCGCTGAGAGTGACGCCCAAGAAGGTGCAGGAACTGTTCTGCTGCCCGTTGGAAGCAAGTTAGCAACATGTACCCAGGGAGATACGTACCTGATGAGAAAGAATGGAAGCTGCTGGAGCCAGATCTGAGTGGAGAGTTGGATGGAATTTTTGCCCTGGGTGGCAGGTTCCATGGACTCCAAGCCCGAGTCCTGTCCCAACGGTTCACAGAGCATCACACAAGCAGAAATATTCACAGACAAGGAGCAGAGGCCACGAGGCTGCCCTGGAGAAGGTACTAGGCTCTGAAGGGAGCCAGGAGCTTCCGTTCTGCAGAACTGCCCAGTTCACAGAGAAGGCCTGGCTCCAAGCAAGGACTCAGATCCAATCCCTGTTCGTTCTATGTCCCTCCCTTCCTCTCTCTTTCTTTCTCAGAGCATCCATAGTGTCTGCCTCGAAATAGAAATCAAACATCCAGAAACACCGGAAGATAAGTGAAGAGCACTAAAAGAAACAACAGAACACCAAGCAATCCTCCTGCTTTCCCAACCAGACCGGGCAATGGTGGAGAGAAAACCAGAAAGACTCCTGCCCAGCCCATCTCGCAGGGCCTCCAACTTGAGAGTCAGGAACTGCCCGCAGAAGAAGGTTTTGCAGGCAGTGGTGTGCACACCACACTCTGAACTAAGCTTCTTGAAAAAGCCAGACTTATGGCACTTAGACTGATAATGGATATCTCAAAAATGTCTTCTATCTGCTGTCTGGCCTTCTGAAGAAACACAGAAGCTGGCAAGGTGGATTAGTCTATGTATACATGTTTGGACGTATTCATCTTTTAGGATAAAAATAAATAAAACGTTGACTGCTTAATACCATAATTAGGAACAAACACAGGTTAGAAAACAGTGATGGAGAAGATAACTCTAGGATTAAAAGAGAATTTTGGCTCTCGCGATTCATAAGGTTGTACATGTCAGAAAGGCTGGCGCTTGTGTGGGGGCAGGGAGGGAGACTTCCAGATTTAGATTGGTGGGCCCAGAGGACAGCACCTCCCCAGCTCCTGCTCCACCTGTTCTACCTCACTGCGGGTCCCCAGCTACGACTACGGCATCAGCCTTTATTTCCCCTGTGCACCCAGACATCTCGTGTTCCGCCCACCTCTCCAGGTCCTGCCCCAGGGCTCCCTCCTCCACAGCTCACCTGCCTCTGCAGTCTCCTGGGGGGCTCCTGCTACTGGCCTTGGGCCTTGGCTCTGTCAGTCCTCACACCTCTCCCTTACTCCCTCCCGAGTGCCGCAGCTTGACGGTGCTCCATCGTAATCAGGCTCAAGTTTCTCCAAAGCCAGCCTACGACCTAAGACAAACACAGAAAAACACTTTTCTCTGCCACTCTCCCTAAAGTAAGTTTCCATGCTCTCCGTCTCCATCAGCTTGTTAAAACGTCTTAAAAAGTGGCCTTGTCACCCGCTTCCTTTCTGCTGCCACCATCTCCCTTCCCAACCCCTGCAGTCTGGCTTTACCTCTTACTGCTCCGTGATCATGGAGGTCAAGGATCAGCCAGTCACTGAACGCCACGTGTTGCTTTGTTCTCATTTTGCTTCATTGCTTTATGTGACCGACCCTGCTTCTCCACTCCAGCCACACACCGCTGTGAAACTCTCACCTCTTTCGGCTTCCCTGGCCATCCGCTTGTCTTACTCCCCCGTCTGTCTCTGTGTCTCTTTCACGCCCTTTCTCTTCCAGCTCCTGAGAATCTGCCCTTTGCCCCCTTTATCATCCTCTCTGCTATAAGCTCTTGGCAAACTCACTCAGTCTCATGGCTTTGATTTTTCCTTCTGTGTGACTCATTTCTGAAACCTCCTCTTTCCAGTTTGACTTCACCAGCTCCCACTGGAAGTTTCCAGCATATGTTCTAATAGTGTGTTGATCATAATGGGTTCAAGATTAATTCACCCCTCGCCATCCTCAATATTTATTTTTTCCAATCTCTATTAGTCAAAATCTTTCTTTCTAATTGCATCAGCTCAAAACGTTGATAAGATCTTTAATTCTTCCCTCTTTTTGTCCCACATCTGATTAGTAAAGTACTGTCAATTTTGTTGAAAGCATATATTTTCTGTTTGTTCTTTTCATTTTATTTCCACTGATAATCTCCCTAGTTCAAAATCTGACTTCTTCCCACCTTATTTAGTGTAACCATCTAACAGATCTCTCTGCTTCCAGTTTTACCCTCCTGAGCTGCAACTTACACCTGACCCACTGCTACCACATCAGTCATTCTGAAGCGCACATCTAAGCTGGTCATTCCTGCTCACATCTGTTCAATGGCCAGCCAATGCCCGAAGCTCACTCAGTGCATGTAAAGCCCTGCTGTGGCCTGAACATCTGTTCTCCCCCAAGATCCCATGTTGACACTTAATCCCCAGTGTGAGATTATTAAAAGGTGGGACCTTTGAGAAAGTGATTAAGTCACGAGGGCAGAGCCCTCATGAATGGAACCCATGCCCTCATAAAAGAGGCTTGAGGGAGCCCGCTTGCCCCTCCACCATGTGGGGCCATGGCTGGACAACACTATCCATGAGGAATGGCTCTCATTAGATGCTGAGTATGTTGGTGCCTTCATCCTGGACTTCTCAGCGCCAGAACTGTGAGCAATAAACATATGTTGTTTATAAACTTCCCAATCTAAGGTATCTTGTTATAGCAGCAGGAATGGATTAAGGCAGGCTCTCCATCACTGTCCCAAACTACCTCTCCAATTTTATTTCTCAAGAGTGTTTTGTTTTTTCCACCAGTTCTTTACTGCAGCCACCACACAATCACATGCTATATTTTCTTTTCTTTCTTTCTTTTTTTTTTAAAAGCAGGATTTATTGAGAGGACAGAAAAACTGCCACAGAGGGAGGGGACCCGAGGGGGTTGCCCACAAGCTACATTTTTATATCCAACGGTGGCAAATAGGAAACAAAAAGCTAACTCAAATTGACTTAATCAACAGCTAAATTTATTATCACACATAATAAGCAGTTCTGAAGCAGGGTGGGCTCAGGCGTGGATGGGTACTCTGACAGTGCCTGTTTGCAAATATCTGGACAGAAGTGAGCTTCCTTTGCTGATGATCTCCTAACATTTTGGAACTCACGCTGCACTGATCACAGTGTGCTTTGTGTTATAATTACCTGTTACACATCCCATCCCTATTGGAAGTGCAGTGGGCTCCAGTAAATGATCCCCTTCTCCTCTCCACCTGAGTTCTGAACCAAAGGAGGGAGAGAGGAGAGAATGGCAGAAAAGATAAAAAGAACACTTTGTCATTGATAAAACTCGTTCTAAAGAAAATGGCTTTGTTGTGCTGCAATACTCAGCTTCCTAAGGCGTGAAACCCCAGGCACCCAAGAGCAAAGGGGAGACAGGAAGAAGCCCAGAAACATATCCAGATCAGTTTCTCTCTCTGAAAAGTGACATCTGGTTAACTCACTCCTCCGCAGAGATAAGGAAGGGATGGAGCAAGAGCCCAGAGGTGTTTAGGGGAAAAAAGTCTCCTTCTGGAAACCACAGAAGCATTCCCCGACTCCCCAAATCCTTTCTGACAAAACTGTAGATTTCTTGAAGTCGAGGACTATATTTTGTACGCTTTTTTACTTCCCACAGTGATTAATATATTGGGTGCTTAATAATGTCTGCTAAATGATAATAAATTATATAGTGTCATAATTATTACATGCAAGTTATGTAATAATTATATAATACAATGTATATATTATAAATCTGCTATATTATAATAATATTAAATACATTAGCACATGTATAAAGTTCTTTACATTAACGCATTATATTAAACTTTAAAAGCCTACCAATATGCAGCAGTGGCATTACCAGAGCCTCACAGGGACAGAGCTGGTTGTCACACAAGAAAACAAATTATTTCCAAGCCTCCACAGCACAAGGAAAGGTTTATAGAGAAAATAGATGCACTTCTGGTTTCCTTGAGCACCCAAAGGTGATCACCAAACTAAAACAATGTTTCTGATAAAGAGTTGTTTTCTTAAAATCATATCAAAGCTGCCAGGTTTTTATTTCTTCCCCAAACTCCTAAGAACATGTATTCATTTTGTCTTTTAAGAGTGCACCGCTTTGTACCACACAAGACTCTTCCTATAACGCCAGTCATCTGGATGTGTAGAAAGTTGGTGTTTGGGATTCATTGTTTTCAGTTTTTATTAAGATAGTTGGTGTTCATGAGAATATTCTCTTTGAAGTGCCTTAATAGTGACACATCACCTCCTCATAGCTTGTGACTCAAAATTGAGACATTTTAGTCTATTTGAAGGAGTCTTCATGGAAAATCTCACTGCACATTAACAAACACCATCAGTATATTTGAATAACTGAGTTCAGATGGGTGAAATATTGAAGTAAACCTTGAAACTTAAACTTGGGTGGTAATACCATATATGCATACAATCGGGTGAGTGTGTGTGTATCATGTAGCACACTTATTTGGATAGCAGTTAAACATTCCTAAAAGAATGGTATTTCTCTCTGTCTCTTTTCTTCCATACGTGTGTGTGTGTGTGTGTGTGTGTGTGTGTGTAGTTCTAGTTAGAACTTGTTCCTAGCAGAAATAAATTTATATACTTATTCTAAGTACTATGGAGTTTCTAGAATTGCTCCTAGGACTTGATTTACACATTGTTTTAGTGCCATAAGGAATGTTAAAGTTGAATTTGGAACTTTTTGCTAAAATCTTTTGGCTATCTGCCAGTAAACACTGCCAGGAGGTAGAAATATCCAACTCCCGAGAGTCCATCTGGGGTACATGTTATGAGGGATTTGGCAGAATCCTCGAAGAGTATCCCATAAAGAAATAACTTGGGGACATTGATCAGCATCCTCTGGGTAATGGCAAAATTACTACTAAAGGGAAAAAAAATCTACCAAAACATTGACCAGAATATAAGAGCTACAGATACCTAAAACCTAAGAATAGAGAAGAGTGAACAGCTTATGGTGTTGTACCAAAGGACACATCTTTTTCAGGGTCTTGGGGGCCTTACTGGTTCCTGCATGTAGTACTTTCCATGGGGAATGGGAATGTAGACACTTCTCCTTTATTTTATTGTATTCCCCAACCCCCATTGTAGAAAAAGGAGTGAAAGCAAAGATTATTTTCTGCTTTAAAAACCATCACCACTGACAAGAAAACCCCAAACTTTGTCTCCCCTAAATGAAAGAAGTCCAAAGGCCTCTTAATGGAGGTGGACGGTCAGCGAGAGCCTATTTAAATCTCTTTGTACACATGCCTGTGCCTGTGAGAGTATGGAGCTACAGGAAATTTTCATGCAGACGGGCTCCTTGCTCCCTCCACTTCTCTTGTACCTCTCCACACGCCACACTCCCAGACTGATCCTCTGGAAAGTGGGGCCTCTGAGCAACGGGCTCCCTTGCCTTCCTTTCATGACTCAGAGAATTCAAAAAGAAAGCAGTGTTTGTTTTCTTACTGTGGACACAAAGAGTACCAGCCTCTATCCCTTAAAGAACAAAGCTAAATAATATGCCATCTGCCCAGGAGCATCTGATTCGGCGAATGGTAACTATTTCAAGAAGATCTTCAGTCTCCGGAGAACCAAGATTGATGGTGCTGGATGGCAGGTGCACCACAGAGAGAAGAGTCCTCCAAGATGACCTTTAATCCTCAGAGAACCAAAACTGACGTGCTTAATGGTAGGTGAATCACAGAGAGGAGGGTCTTTGACAAAGTTTTATGCATGCTATTCGGATTCACTGTGCTTCCTGCAATGGGGATTCATACTTCTCATTCAATGAGAAACTTCTAACCATGACCTCTTCTAACATTGCCTCAGCTCTGATCTCTCTTCTTCCTTTCTAGAAAGCCTTCTAGACCTCGTTGAATCTTCTCATGCCATCTTTTCTATCTCAACTTTTCTCCTAAGTTGTTCACTTTTTTATTTCTCTGGGCTACATTCTTCTATGTTACTTTAGCTTGATCTCCTCATTCACTAATTCTTGTTCAGCTAAGTCTAATCTATGACTCAGTCTATCCTTTGAGCTTTTAGTTTAAATAACTCTGCATTTTATTTCTAGACTTTCTATTTGGTTCCTTTAAAAATCTGCCTTTTGGGGGGCCATGGTATTGTGTGTTTTTATTGTGGATTTCTTTTCTTCTGTGATGTTTTTAACCATTCTAAACATACTTATTTTATATTCTCTTTCAGATTATTATTCTAGTGCCTCAATTTCTTGGTAGGTTGTACTCGTGAATTCTGCTGTCTGTAACACGTACTGACTCCCGCCCAGGATGGATTCTTTCCTTCAGTGTGTTGTAATTTCTTTTACTGTGAGCTCATTTTGTGTGGGCCTTGCTTGTTCCTGTGAACTACCTTACATTCTGGATTGTGGAATGTCTCTCTAGAGTGTTTTTGTAACTGCTTCTGCCAGCCACTCCAAAATATTATTAGCCAGGGACCAGTTTTGACATTAATTTCTTGGCGTGGATGTTTCTGGGCCATTCCAATAGGATAATTTAAAAAACCAAATTCACATGGAGACCAAGTTCAGGGTTCCAAAGTCTCGGGAAAGACTTGTTTTTCCACAAAGAGAGATGAATGTGTTTCCAGGTCATCTTGCTATGCTGGTCGAGGAATTTTTTTCTGATTCATATTCTTCCTGATGGTTCAGGCCTCAAAGGGTCTTGGCTTCATGGCAGAGCCTCATTTCCCCTCCCATCTTGTGCAAGCTCAAGGCCTTATCTTCTGCGGTCATTAAAACCCAAGTTCCAAGACTTCTGAAGATCAGTGACTCACTCCAATTGGAGTGAGGGCCAATGGAGCATCGAGTCACATGCTAACTTACTTGGTTTCAATCTGCCTCCTTCTGTGATTTCCCCTTCTTTTTGTAATCTTAGTTTTGCTTTAAAAATATTCTTGTTATATTTTATCCTGCCACCCCAGGCATACCTGAAAGGAGAGTTTTCCAGTTGTGTCAGCCTGCCATATAATCAGAATTAGAAGTCCTTTCATCCGGATGTTATGTTTTCTTCCCCACACTTTTAGATCAAGAGCTTATGACTTTATGCCAAGGCTTCTGCAATAGTCTTCTGTTGCACCTTCCTCTGAGTAGTTTAAGATCCATCTCAGATGGACCTTTCTAAAACACCACTTTAACCGTGTGATTTCCTGGTTTAACAACTGTTAATGGCCACCTGCTGCCTACAGAAGGAAGTCTAAATTTCCTGTCCTTGTATTTAAGGACATCTATAATCTGGCCTCCAGTTAAATATATTTTCTATTAGTTTCAGTGAAGATTTTGATTGTTCTTTGTTGAACATTCTCATTAACAAATTAGGCAAGTAATACCTGGTATATAAGACTATCATATGGATCCCCATCCATAGGTCCAGTGTTTTTATCTATTTTAGGATGGGTTGTACAAATCCTTGTATTACCCCAATCTTAGCACCTGTCCTGGCCTCCACGGACACTCAATGCCTGCTTCTTCTTCTTCTTCTTTGAGTTAGAGTCTCACTCAGCTGCTCAGGCTGGAATGCAGTGGGACACCCCACAGCCACCTCAGCGTCGATCTGCTAGGCTCCAGTGATCCTTTGGCCTCAGCCTTCCAAGTAGCCGGAACTACAAGCGAGTGCTACTACACCTGGCAACTACAGGTGCATGCTACCACACCCGGCTAATGATGCCTACTTCTTAAATTTAATTTTGGAGGGAAGATTGGTGACTAGACTTCAAGTCATAGAAGAAAATGTAAGTGGGGTGGAGCTTTACCTTGAATGGATTTTGGAACTTGTCTGTTTTCTACAGTCAGCAGCAAGCAAAAATTGTGTGCAAGAGATCAGTCCCTAGAATGTGATAAAAATGGGTACAAAAGGAAGGCTTATTGTGAGTAATATTTATACTATATTTTTTACAATGTCTTTCAGTTTTCAAGGCATTTTTATAACTGTGGTGTCATTTGGTCTCTACAAAAACCTGGAAGGTAGGTAGAAATAAGGAAACAAGTCCAGAAATGTTATTCTTTATTCACTCAACAATTGAATAAATATTTGTTGTACCAGCAATGTGTCCAGTATTGGACTAGGACTTGGGATTCAGCAATGGACAAAAGGGACCAAGATATTACTTTCATCGACCTAGCAGTAATCTTACTGTTCTGTGATTTTTATCCAAAACTGCATTACCCCTTAAATGGTGGACTTAGAATGCAGGTCTTATAACCTCTGATCCATCAACCCGCCCCTTGCTCCCTGGCTGTCAGGTTTCGTGTCACACTTGCATGTGAGTTCCACCCAAATTGTGTTTGATGTCTTTAAGTCTAGCTAGCTGCTCACCCCCTCTTTTTGCTGGACACAGACACAAGCTGCATTTCCCAGTCTCCTGTGTAGGTATGGGTGGTCATGTCACTCGTGCGCACTACTTTCCTCCTCGACCACAAAAGTCACTCCATGTGCCATCATCTCTCTGTTTCCCCCATTAACTGCCGACTTCATAGAACTGTAAGGACAAGAGGAACGTGAGGCCACAAAATAGAAGAAATCAAATTTCCTGAATAACACGTGGAGACAGCCTATCAATCAGGAAGGCTTCTTGTGAGTAAGAAATAAGCCACTGAGATTTGGGAGGCTCTTTGTTAAGGCAGACAAATGCCCTAACAAATCCACTCTTCAGACTAAAACCTAAAATGAAACTGTGAGTGGCAATCAAATGGCACAATTTTATTCTTAAGTCATCAATTAAATGATGCCCCTTGGGTTCTTTATTGATAGCCTGGATGTCGAAATTGATATTCTCATCAAATTTAAAAGAAATGCCAGAACTCCTGGAAAATTGAAAATAAAATAATATTTAACAATGTCACAGTGTATCTTGAAATCAGCAAGCCATCTTGAATAAAATTGGAAAATAGGGGTACTACTCAAGCAATTCAAGACTGCTTGACAGTCATACCCCAAATGATTAGTAGACATGTTTAAGTACACAGAGGGTTCTGCAGGTGGACTGTTGGCTATTCTCTTATTTTCATTTTGGCCAACATTTGTGCCTGTGTCTTGAATGAGGCTCTAGCAGCCATGCTGGTCAAACGTGCTAGGAGGGGATATAAAAAACACGTAAGATAGTTGACAGAATCAAGATTCAAAAGTGTCTTGACATGGCCCAGAGCTGAGCCAAAACCAACAGCACAGAACGTAACAAGGACAAATGCAAAGTCTTGTTTTTAGGTCCAAAGAAGAATTATAGGGATACAGTAAGAAGAACTTGTAACTTGGCAGCAGTTGATGTGAAAAGGCCCTGGGGGTCTTACTGGACCAAAAACTCAACTCGAGCCAACAGCGTGATACGGCTCCACAAACTTAGGCTGCATTAAAGAAGGCTTGTGTGAGGATCGTGAGAAGCATGCTGCTCTGTGCTCCTCAGATGGAATCTGGGGTGTTATTTTTAGATGCTGTGTATGTTGGAACAGTGACTACACAGAGGAGGTGATAAGGATTGTGAATAAAGATGTCTCCTGCTTCTGCATCCAAAGCATACTGCTGGCAACCTGTTTTAGTGTTGGGCCACTCCTCCAGCTTTGAACTGTGTTCTGTCTTCTCTGCTAGACGGCAAGCTCTATTAGCAAAGGGATAATAAGCCTAATGCCACTAACAGTGGTTACAGGCAGCATTTATTGAGTTCTTACCACGTGCAAGGCACTTCTCAAAACATTTGACACATATAGCTTCTTCAACCTTCTCAGCAATTCTACCTAATGATGCCTCATGTATGGATGCACTGAGGCATAGCGAGGTTGAGTGTCTCAGTAAGCCCTGGAGTCAAGGCACGAGAGTCAGGCAGTTTGACTTCGGGACTGGTACCCTTAACCCATATGCTATCTTTCCAATCAAACTCTGAAACTTTCCCATCTCAAGCACTCAATTCATGCTCATAGTTTTATTGAGAGTGGAGCATGAAAACCAAGTTGTAGAAAAAAAGCAAAGAGAGGCAGGGCTGCTCTCTAAATAGTCCAGGGAGCTCACCTAGTACCCACGGTCTATAGGAAGAGATGGACACACATGAGGTTTTGATACATCTGGGCACCTACATGAGTAGTCACATGAGCAATAATAACCTGATATTTTTATAGTGAGCCTTTCATTTTCAAAAGCATTTTAAAAAACCTTTTCCTTTAATTCCCCAAATGTCCTTGTGAATTAAACATGGCAAGTTAAGAGGTGAGGAAACAAGCCCAGAAACTTTGTATTTATTTATCCAACTGAGTATTTATTCAGCAAACATGTGTTAAATATCTGTCATGTTCCAGGCACTACAGCAAGCTCTCAAGAGCTTTGTAAGGTGGTGTTATTTCCATTTCACAGATAAGGATATGGAAGTCCTGAACACTACCCTAGCACCAGCACTGAGATAGCGACGCCCATATGCATAGATTTATATATGATACATGTCACATGTCTGGGCCCCACATTCCATAGTTCTCCTTCAAGGGGTGAAATGGAACAGTCACTTCCTTGCTGCCTCACTGTTAAATTTCAACAGTCTGTGGGCTGGAGAGGCGTTGAAGTGACACCTAATTAGTAGTTGAGAAGTAGTTGGTGTTCCCATTGTGATGTTCTTACCATGAGAGAATCTATGTGAAAAAGCTCAAAGGGACATTCATGCAAAAGAAGGTCATTTGAACTGTGGGGATGAAAATGGAAACAAGATTCTACTAGAAAAATGAGACCACTGCTGGGGAGTGCTTTGAGATCTTTGGGGAAACGTTGGGATGGGGAGCATGCTGGGTCACCTTCCCTCTGTGACCTTAAAACATTCCAGGCTCCCGCCTCCCCGCCTCCCTGCTGTGGAATGTCTTGGAATGTGCTCAAGTCCCAGTAGTCTAGGACACTGGGAGTAGCAGGGCTGCCTGGTAGGGGCTGGCTGGGAACCTCCCGGGATCTCTGGTGTGATTCAGCAGCTCCTGGGGCTGGAAGGTGAAGGAATGAACAGGAAAATGCAGAACTTGTCATGAGGGCTGCTTGAGAGCAGAGGTCAGCCTGGAGATTAAAGGAGAAACAGTGATTCCTCGGCCCTTCTTACACATCCACCATCTCAGCATAATTTCCAACAGAGGCTGTCAAAACGCCTCCCTCAGCCTTGTCTCCTCCAAAAGTTACAAGCGGAGTAACACCTATCCTTCTTTTGTATAAGCATCATCTCCCCAAGCAGTGCTCTGTCTCTTTGAGAGCTTGTGGAGCCAGGCAGAGAAGGGTGATGAGGGTTGCAGAAAGAGAGGGAAAGCCTGGGTCCTCCAGTCTAGAAGCCTCTGAGAACCCTCCCTCCCTACCTGTCTACCACAGTTTGTGAACACAAAAGCCAGTCTTTTAAAGCCAACATTAGCAATATTAGCAGCCTTTTAAAGCCAACGTTTGCTCTCTCAAGAAAGGTTGGTATGCTCTTTGGGGAAAAGATTCTTGTTTCTCCCCTGGTGAGACCTTAGGGATGTCCACACTTCCCCGCACTTCTCAGAAGAGACCTAGGGGAGGGGAAAGCATGCCTCTGAGTGCAGTGGGCAGGGACTTGGGTATCAGCCCCTTGGCCCTGGCTGGGTTCCTCTAGGAGAAGTCTTCAGCTTTCATTGCCAGGGGGTGTTTTGCTTTTAGCAAGGGGAAGAAAAGATAGGAGAGGAAATAAAAGCACAAAAATGAAAAACAAAGAATTCCTGAAGGTCTGATAAGCAGTTCAACTATGCACCAAATCATAAATATTTGGCCAAATTAGTTAGTCCAAATGCTTTATATTTCTAAAATTGAGTTGCAGTTTTGTTTTACTTTGAAGTTTTTCAGCCCTTCACAATCCTGAGCAAATCTAAGGGGGTGGGGGCAGGAATTCATTTCCTTCTCTGAGAGCTCAGCAAATGCTTAGCTTCTTTTCTGGGCTGCCTGGTAAAGTGATCTTGCTGTTTTGTCAGCCATCTCTTTCCAAGCGGAGATGTTCTCTGTGCAGTGACTCCATTCAGCATTTTGTCAATGAACAAGCAATAAGCAGCATGTGCTGGGTAATATTAGCTTGGAATTTACCAGAAAAGTTTTAATGATTATTAAAATATCTGCATTTTAACAAGATCTGTGACAGTGTCTGTAGTCCAATTTCTGTTCAATTATTGGATTCACCTTTCGAGATTTGCATGACCTTATTCATGAAGTTTCTCACAAAGAGAGGACTGACATCTAATTAATTTGTACGATAGCATGGCGGAAATCACATGTTCCCCTGGGCAGAATTAACATTGCTAAAGTTGAGGCCTACTTTTGTATCTTCAGGCAGATGGTAACTTTTCTCAGTGAAGTCCTCTGATAAATTCAACGAAAAATAGCCAATCAGAGCAGCAGTTTGCTGTCACTTTAAAAATAAGTGGGATGTGTTAAGGTCTAGAAAGAAGAGGACCCCTCTTTCCTGCAGCAGCCACAATTGAGGGGATGGTCAAGGAGAGGCAAGAACAGGCCCCATGGTTGAGCTCTTGGTGGGAAACATTCTCCAGGAGCAGCTCGACGAACTTCATGGCAATGAGAAATGTTTTTATGAACATAGACAGTGAGTAGTGCCATACAGAACTGTCACTTTTCGGAGGAAAGGAAGG
The DNA here is from genome assembly GCA_963574415.1 of Tarsius wallacei. NCBI lineage: Eukaryota > Metazoa > Chordata > Mammalia > Primates > Tarsiidae > Tarsius > Tarsius wallacei. Next base: position 37,203 of record CAUYQG010057294.1, on the reverse strand, counting down.
TGGCTGTGGAAGTATTGAGGCTGCTCTCAGGCCTGAAATCTTTTGAATCCATTCCCACGAAGCAAGACTAGGGCTCACCTCCAGATGTTTCCGATGGGATTTAGTGTCAGTTTGAAGTGCAGGTTGGCTATTTAATAGAGAAAACCAGAGGTCCTACCTCTTCAGAGTTGGTTTTAAGTATTTATCTTATTTCTATCAGGAAATGTGTGTGTGTGTGTGTGTGTGTGTGTGAGAGAGAGAGAGAGAGAGAGAGAATAAGAAGGGTATGAGAGAGACAGAATGGGAGAGAGCAAGCAAGATTGATTCATAATTTCATGTACTAAATGTTGGACATATTGAAAGCACAGGAGATTTACCAATGTGTTATGTAGACTTTCACTGAATTAGTCTGAAATCAAGCAAAAGAAAAGTAAGCTAATCAAAGTAAGTGCTAGCACAAGATTCTTCACCAGACATTGTCTCTGAGTCTGTTTGGTCACTATAATAATTTTCGTTTCCTAACAAAGCCTCACCCTTTTCTTGACTATATCCTTTCTTCCTGCTCTTCCTTGAAGAGCCTTCGAAGGTCCTTTACTCTCTGCCCTTGAAAGGGTCATTGAAATACCTCTTCCTCCAGGCAGCCTCTCCTGGCTCACTTTTCTCTCCCACAGAACCTTCCTTGTGTCTCCTTCGGGTTCATATGCCACACACCATAGCAATTCATGTTCACATCTCTCTTCTACTTGTCCCATCTTTTCTACTGATTTGCAAGCTTCTCAGAGGTAAGATTTGGGACATATTTCACTGTGTTTTTAGCATAGTACCTTGTACTTTATAGGCATACAATAAGTGTGTGCTCACAATAGCAAAAACATGGGACCAACTGTGCTACCCATCAAAAGTGGACTGGATAAAAAATAAGTGGTACGTATACCCAATGGAATATGCAGCCATCAAGAAGGACAAAATTGTAAACTTTGCGGCAACATGGATGAATTTAGAGTCTATCAACTTGGTGATCTATCACAGAAACAAACAACTGAGTGATGTCCTCACTCATAAGTGGACCCTGAACACCTATCATAATACTTAAAAAAAATGGGATTGGCAGTAGCGTGACACTGCTGAGTACATAACATTAATAAGGGTGTCTGATCCTAATCCAGGTGAAGGGAACTCCAATGGGGGACCCAAAACTTTTCCTGTATTCCTAAACCACTTATATACACAATTCTGTCTTGTATGCCACAACTTTAAAATAAAATTTTAAAAAAAGCATTTAAAATTAGTTATTTTTCATATATTTTCCAGGTTTTGCAAGTAATACAAATTTGAGAAAGTTGTTTTTTATCATTAAGAAAATGTTCACAAATTTTTTTTATTTCTAAAGTTTAGAAACTACTCATCTGTGAAATTTTCTGCAACTATATATTTTGAGAATATAAATTTGAAAATAAATATTTTTAAATTTTGGTATATGGCTTTAATATGCTCACTAGAATTACATTTTTAAAAATATGTGTATATTCCTACATCAGTGCTTTATTCTTCAAAACTCTCTCATTTCAAATAACCACAAAGAGGCAACCATTTTCCCAAGACATGTTAATGTGCTCCAAGATATAAGTCTAGACTATTATAGTCCAAAATGCACATGTACATTCTGTCTTTGGAAACACTATTTTATGTTTTATAATTTTTATTATTATAATAAACACATATATTAACATATGCAAATGCTTTGATAATTACCACTTATTTTAAATAGCAGTCTGGGTATCACCAACTTACGTTAGGCAAAAGGTGATGAGGGTAGTATATCTCTTTCCTTGCATATTTGCAAAGATCCTACCTATGATCCTGAAGACGATATTTTTCTTTTACCTTTATTTTTCTTTCTAATTCTGCATTTGTGCATTTGTTCTTATCCCATTGATTTGAAAATGTTTTAATTAAACGTAGTTAAGGATAAAGTACAAGATACTTTTATGTATATTTTACCTATATTTTAAAATAATATTATGTTTTAGTATATTTAGCTAAATCTACTTGCTTTAATAAAAATTGCAAACTTAACAGATAAAGTTGAAATACTTTAAAAAATTATTTTAAGTCTTGTTTTCCAGACTTCTACACTCTACCAGGATTACTATTCTTGAGATGTTTATTTCCAATTAATGTTGCTAGCTTTTGTTCTGTTTATATATAGATCCGTTAATGACGGATTTATATATTGTGCCTACAAATATTTTTACTTAAAATAAATTTATATTGAAATTATAATATTTAAAATATAATCTGATGATTTGCTTCTTGATCAGTACTTTGACTTTCAACTTTATCCATGTTAAAAGTACGGTTTTTTAATTATGACATCAAACCATTTTTTGGTAATGCATTTTATTCTCCTATTGATGGATATTTTTGTTGTTCTGAATTCTACAAAAGAGTGTTCCAATAATGATCTTGTCTCTAATGCTATGAAGCTTGAGTGGAATTGCTCAGTCATCAGATATGTACAATTTTAATTAGATTGCATATTGCTCATTATTTCCAAATTATGTATACCAAGTCATACTTGATTGAGCAAAATAAGAATATTTGAATTAACATATCATGCAACTTGAAATTACCCAGCTTTTTTCCCCCATTTATCCCAGTCTTATGAGTTGAATTAACACTGTATAAGTTTGTCTTCATTTGATACTTGTCAGAGCTTGGTCCATATATCCGAAAGCTTTGCTTTATAGCTTCACTATACCTTATGAAGTAAAATTTTCATTATTCTGAAATATTTTTCCATCTGGATATATATTTTGTCTGATTTTTAATGTAGCCACTAATGCCGTTCTATTCTCAATTTTTTTAACATTTTAAATTCAACCTATCTGTATTTTTATTTTTAAATTATATTTCCCATAAATAGCTTACAGATAATCTTGTAATGTTTTAAATCAAATGACAATATCTGTTTTATAATCTCCATGTTTAGTTTGCATATACAGTATTTAATTATTGTTTTATATTTCTTCTATTTTTTAATCCTTAACAACTTTAATTTTTGGTTTCAAATGTAAACTTATTTTAAATTATTGTAACATTTTTAGTGTTTCATTTCATTTACTTTGTTGGCTTTTAGCTAACCTTATGTATATGTTTGCTAGTTTGTGTGTATTTTGGTGATTGCTCTCAGGATATAAAAATCAACTTCAACTTATTATAATCTGTTCATAGTTAATAATACCACTTTATGCAATAGGCAAAAACCTGTAGCAGCACAATTTTACTTATAGGCACCCCACCTTCTCTGTTAGTTTTACTTTAAATGTTGCATATATATGATATATCTCCACAGCAAAATATTGCATTCGTATACATTATCTTATGAATATATTAATATAGAAATGAAAATATTCTTGGAATTCCATTGTTTTTCAAAATGAAGCAAAAGGGACCGATCATAGTTCCTCTTTCAATTGAAATAACAAACAAACTATCAAAGTCTGGACAATATAATTTTAATTGTTCTCAACATCCACACGATGTCAGATAATAAAGGGTAATGATTCCCTAGAGTTGTATAACAAATGAGATGAAACGGGCTCAACTTACTGTCTCAGAACAGTTGACTTTGGCATTGGGAAGAAAGCTTGGATCCCTTAGACTTACAGATTGAAGAGAAGAAACAGATTCTAAGAAGACCAAGGCAAGTAGAGCTAAAGCAGAAAATCAGATAATTTTGAAATATGTGGAGCCTTGCTGCTGGTATTCTAAAGATTACTGATTGATACATTCATGTGATGGGAGTACCTAGAATGACATTTGGGGATGTGCAGGGTATTGAATATTTCTTTTTACCAATATCAAGACTTGAAAACTTTTCAAATAATCAACTGGTTGGTAGAGTTTTAAAAGGTTCTGATCTCAGCTTAGCAATAAGCCCTAGACAAAACACAGATCTTGTCCCACCTGAAAATTTTAAAAGCAAGATAAAGAGTGGTCAAGTAACTTAGTAATTTAGTTTCATTCTACAGAAAAGTAGAAAGGGGTGTGTGTGTGTTTGTGTGTGTGTGTGTGTGTGTGTGTGTACGCAAACCTATTCATCACCCAAGAGCACAATATCTGACAACTAAACTTTGCAAGGCATGCCAAGAAGCAGGAAAATGTAACCCATGATGATAAAGCAAAAACATCAACAATAATCTGTTTAAAAAGTTCCAGAAATGGCAGAGATATTAGACTTGGAAAACAAGAAAATTAAGAGTTATTATAACTATTCCATATGTTCTAAGATTAAATTGAGACAGGTTTATTAGAAATAAAGCTGAATCAAGCTTATAGAAATGAAAATTACAATGTGTGAGATAAAAAAGTAGCTGAATGGGGTTAATGGCAGGTTTATTATTACAGAAGAAAAGACTAATGAATAGGAAGACACAGAAAGATGTCAAGGGAAAGACCAAACCAAACAAAAATGTGAGTAGAGAATCAGTTGAAAACATCATGTGTGATTAATAATTGGCATGCTTAAGTGGAGAAGAAGAAAAGTAATTGGATAAATGACAGCAAAAATTCTCCAGTTTTGATGAAAATTATAAATTCTTAGATCTATTCAGGTCAATGAGGCCTAATCACAGGAGAAAGAGGAGAAGAAAGAAGTTGGAGGAGGTAGTGGGAGAGAAGGAAGAGGAGAAGAAGGAGAAAGAGAAAGCTTCATTTACATTAAATGGGGGATAATTGGATTTTTTAAAACAAGTTATCTTTTCTTTAAGTCAATGGTAAAGCCACATTCACAGTGTGCTGTGAAACAAAAATAAGGATACTAGCAGATTACTTACCAAAAACAATGCAATTTAGAAGAAAATGGAGCAATATATAGAACAACCTGGAAAAAAAGAGGAAAAATTGTTGTAGAATTCTCTATATACAAAATATTGCTGGCAAAACATATTTTAAAATGAGGACAAAATAAATGACTAGGACAGACTTACAAAACCTTGTTAAGACTTACAAAACAAAAAGAATTAATCATGAGCATACCCCAAATACAAGTAATGAAGGAAACTCTTGAAGTGAATGAAAAGTGATAACAAATAAATATGAAACTCTTGAAGTGAATGAAAAGTGATAACAAATAAATATGGATTTTTAGGAAATGAAGAGCACAGCAAAAGGCAACAATATAGATAAATGTATATGAATGTTTTCCAATTATTTAAATATCTTGAAAATGTAACTTACTTTTTGAGCAAAAATAATAGCTTATTTATTTATTAATCATACTAATTAAAGCCATGGAAACAACTAGGCTTATAAATATGTTTATAGACATGAAACTTTGAACAATTGTTATTCATACAAATATCATTAAATAAATACCTCACATGGCAAATAAATGACAAAAATTTTTTAAAACAATTTTTCATTTTAAAATATGTTTAAATGTTTTCTTACAAATATGAAAGTTTAAGGATCAGAATGTCAGAATAGTAATATCTGTGGCTATCAATAATATATATATGTAGTCTTTGAAATTATCCTTAAAGTCAAAATTGAAAATATTATTTTATTAGCACTTGATATATACTTTATTGTTTATATTTTAATTCACTTACTGAAAAATTACTTTTTTCATAGTTATCTTTTACTTTACTGTAGAGTATTTTAATTTCCATTCTTTCTTGTTCTCTCACATACTAAAGTCATTCTTAGCCAGGTGTGGTAGCTCATTCCTGCAATTTCAGCAATTTGGGAGGCTGAAGCAGGAGGATTACTTGAGCCCAGGAGTAAGAGACTAGCCTGGACAACAGAGCAAAACCTTATCTCAACGAAAACTTTAAAAATGGTAATTCTTTTTTTAATTTTTAATTTTTTTTAATTTTAAAGATGTGGGGTACAATTCAGGGTTAGGTATACAAAAGTTCATTATGCAGGTATCCTTGTTGATGAGGTGTATCCCTCCCTCCCCTGGCAGTTTCCCTCAATTGCCAATTCGACTTTCCCTACCCTGGCAGTTTTCCACTACTGCCAATCTCTTTCTTATAATATTGTGATAATTGTTTAAGGTTCGCTTACGAGTGAGAACATATGGTACTCTGTTCTTTGTTTCTGTGATAGATACTGAGTATTATCGACTCAATTTCCATCCAAGTTACTTCAAAGTCCATATGTTTGTCCTTCTTTATTGCTGCATAATATTCAATGGTGTATATGTACCACTTTTTTTTAACCAGTCCAGCTTCAATGGGCAGCATGGTTGGTTCCATGTTTTTGCTATCGTAAATAGAGCTGCAACAAACATGCGTGTGCGGGTATCCTTTTTGTAGAATGATTTGAGTTCCTCTGGGTTTATTCCTAGTAGGGGGATTATTGGGTCATATGGAAGGTCAATTTCTAGTTCTTTCAGAAATTGCCATGCTGTCCTCCAAAGAGGTTGCACTAGTTTTCATTCCCACTAGCAGTGTAGAAGCATTCCTTTTTCTCCGCATCCTTGCCAGCATCTGTTGTTGCCATTCTAAAAAATCCTCAAAAAGATTCTAGCAAATTGTATCCAAAGATACATCTCAAAAATCATCCACCATGACAAGGTAAGCTTCATCCCTAGGATGCAGGGCTGGTTCAACATCTACAAGACCATAAATGTAATTAAATGCATCAATAGATGTAAAAACAAGAACCACATGGTTATATCATTAGAGGCAGAAAAAGCTTTTCATAAAATCCAGCATCCCTTCTTGATAAAAACCCTCAAACACCTAGATATAGAAGGTACATACCTCAAAATAGTAAATGCCACCGACAATAAACCCACAGCTAACATATTTCTAAATGGACAGACACTGGAAGTATTTCCCCTGAAAACTGGAACAAGACAAGACTGCCAATTCTCACCCCTCTTGTTCAACATTGTGTTGTAAGTCCTAACTAGGACAATGACAAGAACAGAAAATCAGGGGTATCCAAATAGGAAAAGAGGAAGCCAAGTTATCCCTCTTTGCTGATGCTATGATCCTGTACCACGAAATTCCAAAAGAATCTGTCAAAAACCTGCTTGCACTGATAAAAAATAGTAATTCTTTATTAAAAATATTTACCTTATTATAGAAATGTGGGGTACAGGTGAAGATTAGCTATATAGATAGACTGCATGCAGGTGAAGTTTGGCCTTTGAACTGGTCCTCATTCCTCTGGTATTGAACCTGGTACCCTATGTGTTGTCACAAGGTCCCTTTCCTGATCCCTCCCTCCCTCCCCTAGCAGTACTCAGCAACTACTGATCTCTCCCATATGTTCATAGAATTATTGTTCAGGGCCCATGTAGGAGTTACCTTTCTTTTTTTAATTATAAAGATGTGGGGTACAATTCAGTGTTAGGCTTACAAATGTTCATTTTGCAGGTACCCTTGCTGATGAGGTATGCCCCTCCCTGACCTAGCCGTTTCCCTAACCTGCCAATCCTACCTCCCTCCCCTAACAGTTTCCTACTACTGACAATTGCTTTCTTACAGTATTATAGTTGTTCAAGCTCCGCTTATGAGTGAGAACATATGGTACTCTGTTCTTTGTTTCTGTGATAGATCACTGAATATGATCAGCTCTAAATCCATCCAAGTTGCTGTGAAGTTCATATGTTTATCCTTCCTTATGGCTGCATAATATTCAATTGTGTATATGTACCACTTTTTTTTATTCAGTCCAGCTTCGATGGTCAACATGGTTGGTTCCATGTTTTTGCTATTGTGACTATAACTGCAACAAACATACATGTGCAGATATATTTTTTGTAGAATGATTTGAGTTCCTCTGGGTATATTCCCAATAGGGGAATTGCTGGGTTATATGGAAGGTCAATTTCTAGTTCTTTCAGATACTGCCACACTGTCTTCCAAAGAGGTTGCAGTAGTTTGCATTCCCACCTGCAGTGTACAAGCATTCCTTTTTCTCTGCACCCTTGCCAGTGTCTGTTGTTTGTTTGATTAATGATGGTCATTCTTACAGGGGTTAGGTGGGATCTAAAGGTGGTATTGATTTGCATTTCTCTGATGATGAGTGAGGCTGAGCACTTTTTCATGTGTCTGTTGGCTGCTTATATATGTTCTTTTGAGAAGTGTCTATTCATGTTTTTTGCCCACTTTTTAAAGGGGCTGTTTTTTTTTTTCTTTCGGCGCATTTGAGTTCCTTGTAGATCCTAGATGTTAGGCCTTTGTCAGATATACAGTTGATAAATAGTTTTTTTCCAATTCTGTGGACTGTCTCCCTGCTCTCTTGATGGTTTCTTTTGCTTTGCAGAGCTTCTTAGTTTCATGAGGTCCCCCTTGTCTATCTTATTTCTTAAGGTATGGGCATTTAGGATTCTGAATAGGAATTAATTGCCAGTTCCAATTTCCATAAGAATGTTTCCTGTGTTTTCTAAGATTCTTATAGTTTGAGGTTTTATGTTTAAGTCTTTGATCCATTGAAAGTTGACTTTCGTGTATGATGATAGGTAGGGGTCCTGCTTCAATCTTCTGCATGTGGTCAGTCTGTTTTCCCAGCATCATTAACTGAATAGGTTCTCCTCCCCCCAGTGGTTGTTGTTGGAGGCTTTGTCAAAAATGAGTTGGTTGAGAAATTGAGGCTTTGTTTTTAGAATCTCTATCCTGTTCCATTGGTCCATGTGCCCATTCTTTTACCAATACCAGGCTGTTTTGATTACTGTAGCCTCACAGTAAAGTTTGAAGTCTGGAAGTGTGATACCTTCTTCTTTGTTTCTGTTGCTAAGAATTGTTTTAGCTATTCGTAGTCTTTTATGTTTCCATATGAATTACTGTTTTCAGTTCTGAGAAGAATGCTGTTGGCAATTTAATGGGTATTGCATTAAATCTGTAGATTGCCTTGGATAGGATGGACATCTTAACAATATTGAGTCTTCCAATCCATAGGCATGGAATATTTTTTAATCTGTTTGTGTCATCTTTGATTTCTTTGAGCAGTGTTTTGTAGTTTTCATTGTAAAGGTCTTTTATGTCTCTGGTTAGGAAGATGACAAGGTATTTGATTTTTTTCTGGCTATTGTTAATGGAATTGTGCTTTGTATTTGGGTTTCTGTTTGTTTATTGTTGTTGTGTAGAAATATGACTGTCTATTGCACATTGATTTTATACCCTGAGACTTTGCCAAAGTCCTTTATCAGTGCAAATAGATTTTTGACAGATTCTCTTGGGTTTTGGGGGTATAGAATTGTGTCATCTGCATAGAGGGATAACTTGACTTCTTCTTTTCCTATTTGGATACTTCTGATCTTCTTCTGTTGTCTGATTGCTCTAGCTATGACTTCCAAAACTATGTTGAAAAAGAGATGTGAGAGTGGGCATCCTTGTCATGTTCTGGTTTCCATGGGAAATTGTTTCTTTTTCTGTCAGTTTAGCAGTATGCTGGCTGTGGGTTTCTCATAGATGGCTCTTACTATTTTTGAGCTATGTCCCATGTATGCCTAGATGCTCAAGGGTTTTTATCAAGAAGGGATGCTGAATTTTTTCAAAAACTTTTTCCTCGTCTAATGATATAATCATGTGATTTTTGTTTTTACATCTGTAGATGTATTTAATTAAGTTTATGGTCTTACAAATGTTTAACCAGCCCTGTATCCCAGGGATTAAGCCTACTTGGCTGTGGTGGATGATTTTTGAGGTGTATTGTTGAATCCGATTTGCTAGGATCTTGTTGAAAATTTTAGCATCTATGTTCCTCAAAGATATTGACCTGTAATTCTCTTTCTTTGTTGGATCTTTACCTGGTTTGGGTATCAATGTGATTTTAGCTTCGTAAAATGATTTTGGGAGAGCTCCAGCTTTCTTTATTGCCTGGAATACCTCCAGTATGATTGGTATCAGTTACCCCCAATATGTTTTGCAGAATTCTGCTGGAAAGTCATCTGGTCCAGGGCTTTTTTCAGTAGGTGGATTTCTCATGACATATTCAATTTTCTGGGTTGGTATTGTGCTGGGAGCTGCAGTCATTAGTAAAAGTAAGGTAAAAGGGACCTGAAAACAGGAAAAATGCCAGCTGTGGGAAAGGCTCCAGTCAAATGCGGCCATGACGGAGGCAAAGCCCCATGGATCCTGTTTGACGGACCTTCCCTAACTTTGAAGGATTGTGTGCATAGGCTTGAGAATGTTCCTCCTTTAATTGAGATAATAGATGCACAAATGGATGATGGCATTTAACAGCAAAAATTATACAAAGGCATGGTGAAGGTGAGATTGCAGCAAAAAGGAGCCCCTTAGGGTGTGTAAGGATGTTTTTCAGTAACAGCAGGAGATCGAGAAAAAAACAAGTCGACCACTTCCTCATAAACAACAGGCCCCAGCTGAGAGCTGGTGGAAAACAACTGACTGAGAAAAAAAGTAGATTAAGATATTTTAGGATTAAATAAGTAGTGTGATAAAGATAGAGGTTAGAACATTAATAATAGGATAGTAAGATAAGATAAAATAGTAAGATAAGAGATACATAATAGTATTAGTGATAGTAAAGAAAATATAGGAATATAAGGATAGAAATAAGATTAATAGAAATAAATATATAGTAGTAAGTAAACTAGATAAGACTTAGAGTTAAGATTTAACTTTAAAAGGTAAGGATATTATAGGCCTATAATAGTAAATAGCTGTAATAGTAAATACAAGGAAATTAGGAAGAAAAACAGGATGTTCACAAATGTCTAATTCAAGAAAAACACCATCTGCGGTTAAGATAGTAACTACTGTCTAGTACTTGCCCATTGATTAAAAAAACATGAATGGCACAGAGTCGGCAGGAAGGAAACCGGATAGTAATTGTTAAAGGTCAACTTTATTGTGAATGAAAAAAGGATGTGCGTGGGTGTTTGGTTAGCAACATAGGATACATTTGTGGGTGCAGGGCTGGGTGGAAAACCTATATAAGCATGTGAAAATTAAATAAAAATTGGCAGAGTCTTGAGCTCTCCCCAGGAATAGTGATTCCTGTCGTTTTCATCTTTTCTTTTTTGCCACTTCCTGATTCCCCTGTCTCAAGCCCTGACTCTCTCCTGGAGCTGGACTCCAGCAGTATTGGTCTATTGAGGGTCTCAATTTTTTCTTGTTTCAACTTGGGGAGGTTGTGTGGTGTCAAAAAGTCCTCCATTTCCTTTAGGCTTTCAAGTTTTTCCACATAATTATATATAGTAGTCTCTGATAATCTTTTGTATTTCTTTGGGGTTAGTTGTGACCTGATCTTTTGCATTTCTGGTTGTGTTTATTTGGGCTTTTTCTCTCTTTTTTCTTGGTCATTCTAGCTAGGGGACCACACATCTTTTTTGTCCTTTTAAAGAACTAGCTTTTGGTTTCATTTATTTTTTGTATTATCTTTTTGTCTTCTATGTCCTGAATGTGGGCTTTTATTTTGGTGATCTGAAATCTTCTGCTGAATTTAGGGTTTTGGTGGTCTTACTTTTCCAGCTGCCTTAGGTGATTTGTTAGGCTGTTAATGTATGATCTTTCCATTTTCTTCTTGTGTGTTTGTAGAAATAGGAATTCCTGTCTTAGTACTGCTTTCATGGCATCCCAGAGGTTTTGGTAAGATAATTCTTTATTTTCATTTGTTTGCAGGTATCTTTTAATCTCTGTTTTGATTTCCACATTGACCCAGGAATTGTTCAGCATCATGCTGTTTGGTGTCCCTGTCTTTGTGGGTTTTGGGGGAACTTTGGTGTTGATATTCATTTTTATTCCAATGTGGTCTGAGAAGGTTCATGGCAGAAATTCATTCTTATGAAATTTGTTCATACTTGATTTATGGCTGAGGATATGGTCAGTCTTAGAGCATGATCCATGTGTGATGAGTGGAGTGTATAGTCTGTGGTCTTTGGGTTAAGTGTTCTGTAGGTATCAATTAAGTCCATTTGGTCAAGTGTCACATTGAGGTTCCAGAACTCCCTGTTGTATTTTGTCTTGATGATATATCTAGTATTGTGAGTGGGGTGTTTAAGTCCCCTGCTATGATAGAGTCTGAGTCAATATATTTTTAAATTTTATCTAGAAGCTGCTTTATGAAATTTAGGGTTCCTCTGTTGGGTAGATATATGTTTAGGATGGTTATTTCTTGTTGATGGATTTAACCTTTTATCATTATGTAGTAACCTTCTGTCTCTTTTTAAATTTTGGATAGCTTAAAGGGTATTTTGTCTGATATTAAGATCATGACTCCTGCTTTCTTTTGTGTCCTGTTCGCCTGAAATTTTGTTTTCCATCCTCTTACTTTGAGTCTGCGAGTGTTCTTTCTGGTGAGATGAGTATTTTGGAGACAATATATTGTTTCCTCATGATATTTTATCCATTTTGCCATTCTACGTCTTTTCAGTGGTGCATTTAGTCCATTCACATTCAGGCTAGTTATTGAAATGTGAGAGTTTATACCTGTCATGAGGTTTTTATAGAGTTTGTTGTTGCTGTTGTCTTTTTTTTAATTTTTATTGTTTTTTGGATTGATTCATGTTTGCTTTCAATCTTTTTCCTGCATTCTTGTGTGGGGCATTGTCATTCTTTATTTATTTATTTTTTTCTTCTGTGTTTAATACTTTCTTAAGTGTTTCTTGTAGAGCTGATTTGGAGGCAGGGTAAGCTCTTAGGGATTATATATCTGGGAAAGATTTTAATTCTCCAACACTGATGAAGCTTAGCTGGGTAGATAATTCTTGTTTAAAATTGTTTATCATTGAGAACTTTGAACATTGGGCTCTAAGCTCTCCTTGCCTAAAGTGTTTCTGTAGATAAATCTGCTGCTATTCTAATTGGTCTTCTCTGGTAGGTAGGCTGACTTTTTCCCTTGCTGCCTTTAGGATTTTTCTTTTATGCCTACTTTGGGTAGGTGAATTATTATGTGTCTAGGAATTAGTCTTCTTATTTGTTGTCTTGCAGCATTCTTTGAACTGCTTATGTTTGAATGGTTGCATTGTTGATGAGATGAGGGAAGTTTTCTTGGATAATTTCATGGAATGTTTGTTCCAGGGTGGTCTCTGTCTCTCTTTCTGCCCCACGAAGTCCAATTACTCTTTGGTTTTGCCTCTTGAAATAATCACTCATCTCTTAAAGGTTTTGTTCTGTCTTTTTAAGCTTCTTTTCTCTGTTTTTGATAGTTTGAGTTAGTTCCATATTTTGGCCTTTAAGCTTTGAGATTCTTTCGTCTGCTTGGCTAATTCTGCTTTTCATGTTTATCAGTTTGTTATTTATTTCATTCACTGTATTTTTTAATGCTGTTACCTCAGTTATCAACTCCTTCATTCTTTCCTCTTGTCTCTCCTCAAATCTATCTGTTCTCTTTATTGATGTCTTTATATCTGGGTTTGTGGTGTGAGATCAGTCATTCTGGAGGCTCTTCATTGTTTGTGTTCTGAAGTCTGTATTCTCAGTGTCTGATCTCCCAGGGCTCTGTGTGAGACCCATATTCTTCTTTTGGTTTTTCTTCATTTGTGTAGATTTTCTCTCCCCCACCTCCCTTTTTTTTTAACCTCTTCTTGAATTCTGTTGTTGAACATGGGGAGGTAGCTTTTAATTCTGCTTTCTCAATCTCCTTTTCTTCTTCATGTGGCTTCTCTTGCTTTGTTCAATTCTGAAGCTGGACTGTGGGTTAGGGGCTGTACTTTTGCAGTTTTGAGATTTAATTTAGGGTGCAGCTTTGATTCAGAATTTATCTGCAGATTCCAGTATCCACTGACAGGTGTGTGGGCCTCCTGGAATCCATTTCCCACTGCCTTATAATCTGTCCATGCAGTGAAGGTATAGGTTTGTTCCTTAAAAGCAAAGTGAGATAAGAAAAAGGAAAAAAAATGGGAAAAGGAAGGTGGGGGGGTGAGAGGAAGGTGGAGAGAGAGAGAAGAGTAAGAGGAAAAACGGACAGACATGCCAACTAACAAATGAAAAGAGAAACAAACAAACATAGAAAAGGCTTTAAAAAACTAAAACATATCGACAATCATAGCAGCATACAAACCAACCAAAAAAAACTCCTGTTGATGTACTCCCCCTCAAAATATTCATAGACATATAGGAAGTCTAAAGAAACAGCACTAACAGAAACAAAACAAGTACAAAAAAGTAATTAAAACAGAAAGAAAGAGGGAAAAAAACACATAAAACAAACAAAAATGAGCAAAACAAACAGACAGACCAAAAAAACCTCACTCTGAGCTCATTTCTGTAAGTCTAACTTCCTTTCAGCTCTGATCTCCAGCCCCTCCCCTCTGCTCCCAGTGCAAACTGATAGGATTGCTCTCAGCATGGGTCAGGTGTCCCAGGCCTACTTTGGGAGGGAGGTAGTTCAGACCTGGACTCACTCAACTTTTTGCTGCCAAGTCTCCCACTGAGATCTGACCTGTCTGTGTCTGATACAGCATGGGGGAGGGGTATCTGACTTTCTGAGTTTGATGAGATTACCTCTAGGTCCCAAGTTGGAGGGTGGGTGGTGTTGGGCTGGGCAATGCAGGTCTCTGCCTGGTTCTGGGACAGAGAATATGGTTCCGGTTGGAGTGGCTCCTCTCTCCAGATCTCCCTAATCTTCTCTCTCTGCAAATCGAATCTGGGGCTTCAGCCACTTTGCTACCAGGCAATGAGAATCAGCTGGATTTGGCAGGCTTTTCTCAGGAGAACCCTGAGAACAGATGACCCTGCTCTCTGGTGGCTTCAATCTCAGGGCAGTGGGGGTTGGAGTCACCTCTGGAGGAGAACCCCGGGTGCATGAACCCAAGTCTCCTCTCCGATGGACTTTCATTCACTCACTGTGACACACATACTCACCTCTAGGATTCTTATAGTTTGAAGTTTTATGTTTAAGTCCTTGATCAATTTTGAGTTGATTTTTGTATATGGTGATAGGTAGGGGTCCAGTTTTATTTTTTATTTCCAGGCACTATTTGCTGAATATGGTCTTCCTTTTCTAGTGATTGTTATTGGTGACTTTATGAAAGAAGATTTGGTTAAGAGACTAAGTATTTTCTTCCGGCATCTCTGTCTTATTCCATTGGTCTATGCATCTATTCTTTTTTTTTTTTTTTTTTTTTGAGTTGGAGTCTCACTCTGTCACCCAGACTGGAGTGCAGTGGCCGCTCCCAGCCACCATAGCCTCAACCTGCTGGGCTCTGGCGATCCTTCCACCTCAGCTTCCAAGTAGCTGGAACTACAGGCGCGCGCTACCACGCCCAGCTAATTTTTAGATTTTATTGTAGAGATGAGGTCTCGCTTGCCCAGGCGGGTCTCGAACCCGCGGGCTCAGGCAATCCACTCACCTCAGCCTCCCAAAGGCTCGGGATTACAGGCTGAGCCACTGAGCCCGGCTATACATCTATTCTTGTACCAATTCCAGACTGTTTTAATTACTGTAGTCTTGTAATGAAGTTTAAAGTCTGGAAGTGTGATACGGCCCACATTGTTCCTTTTGTGGAGGATTGTTTTGGCTATTTATACTCTTTTCTGTTTCCAAATGAATTTCTGTATCGTTTCCTCTAAGAAAAATGAGGTTGGTAATTTGATGAGTATTACAATAAATTTGTAGAAAGCTTTAGGTAGGATTTACACATTGACAATATTGATTCTTCTAATCTATGAGCAAGGAGTGTCTTTCCTTGGAGTGTTTGTGTTAACTTTGATTTCTTTTTGCAGTGTATCTTAGTTCTCGTTGTCTCATTGTAAAACTCTTTCACGTATTTGGTAAGGGTGAATGCCGAGTTGTTTATTTTGTGTGTGTGTGACTATTGTGAGTGGGATTATGTTTTTTATTTGATTCTCTATCTTCTTGTTTCTGGTGTATAAAAATGCAACTGTCTTTTGAACAGTAATTTTGTACCCTGAAACTTTACCATGCTCATTTATCAGTGCAAAGAGGCTACTGATAGACTCTCTTGGGTTTTCAAGGTATAGAATCATACCACCTGAAAAGAAGGATAGCTTAACTTTCTATTTTTCTGTTTGAGTCCCCTGATTACCTTATCTTGCCTGATTGTTCTGGCTAGGGCTTCCAGCATTCTGTTAAACAGGAGGGCTGAGAGTGAGAATTATTGCCTTCTTCTCATTCTCAGGGGAATGCTTCCAATTTCTGCCCATTGAGCAAAATGTTGACTGTATGTTTATCATAGATGGCTCTTACTGTTTTGAGAAATGTCCCTTTTAGTCCCAAGTGTTCAGGGGTTTTTTTAATGAGAGGGGAAGTTGAATTTTGACTAATGCTTTTTCTGTATCTAATAATATAATCATGTGGTTCTTGTTTTTACATCTGTTAACATATAGAATTGCATTTCTGTTTTTGTGAATATTGAGCCAGCACTGCATCCCAGGAATAAAATCCACCTGGTCATAGTGGATGATCCTTCAGATGTGTGTGGGATCTGATTTTCTAGAATCTTGAGAATTTTGTGACTGTATTCAAGGAGATTGGCTTGTACTTAATTTTTCCTGTTAGGTCTTTGCCAGGTTTGGGAGTCAGTGTGATTTTAACTTCCTAAAATGATTAGGGAAAAATTTCATCTTTCTTGATTGCCTGAGATATTTTTTATAAGACTGGTGTCAGTTTCTCCTTGTATGTCTTATAAAATTCAGGGAAGCCACATGGTCCAGGACTCTTTTTAGTGGGAAATTTCTTATGACCGACCGATTTCCTGGATTGTTATAGGTCTGTTTAGAGTTTCAATTTCTTTCATTTCAACCTTGGAAGGTTGTGTGATGTTAGAAAGTCTTCTATTTCCTTAAGGTTTTCAAGTTTATTTGTATACAAGTATGCATAGTAATATCTTGTAATTTTTAGAGTTCCTTCAGAATCAGTTGTGACTTCTCCTTTTGCATTTCTAATTCTGTTTATTTAAACTTTCTCTCTCTTTAAAAAATTTAATCTGTCCAGGGGTCTGTCAATATTATTTTTCTTTCAAAGAACCAGCTTTTTGTCTTCTTTATACTTTCCATGACATTTTTGTCTTCTATGTCCCGAAATTGTGATTTTTGTCTTGGTGATCTGGATTATTCTGTTACAGTTAGAATTTTGGTGATCTTGCCTTTCCAGTTCCCTTATTTGTGACATTAGCCTATATATGTGAGATCTTTCTGTTTTATTAGTGTGTTTGTGCAATGCTATGAATTTCCCTCTTAACACTATCTTCATGACATTCTAAAGATTCTGATATTACTTGGTTTTCAGTTGTTTCCAGGAATATATTTATTTTGTCTTGATTTTCACCCAAAAGTCATTCAACAACATGTTGTTTAGTGTCCATATTTTTGTGTGTTTTGGAGGGAACTTGTTGGTGACAATATTTTTATTCTACTGTGATCTGAGAAAAAGCATGGTATTATTTTGATCTTTTGGAAATTTTGTGCTTGATTTATATCTGAGAATGTGATCAATCTTGTGGCATGTTTCATGTACTGATGAGTAGAATATTTCATGTGCTGATGAATAGAATGTATACTTTGTAGTTGTGGGGTAAAGTATTCTGTAGATATATAAATCCATTTGATCAAGTGTTGAATAGAGTTTCTGGATCTCCTTTTTTTTTTTTTTTTTTTTTTGGAGTGTTCTTAGGTTAGTAGTGGGGGTGTTTAGGTCTTCAACAATGATTGTGTGTGAGTCCACGTTCTCTCTTAGTTTATTTAGTAGTTATTTAATAAAACCTGTTGCTTCTGTATTGGAAGCATATATGTTTAGGGTGAATATTTCTTGCTGGTGGATTGAGCCTTTATCATTAGGTAGTGTCCTTCTGTTTCCTTTTTAACTTTTGATGGCTGGAAGACAGCTTTAATATCAGAATAGCTACTCTCCCACCATTTTCTATTTCCATTTGCCTAAAAGATCCTTATCTATTCTCCCAATTTTGAGTCTGTGAGTGTCCTTTGCAGTGAACTGAGTTTCTCTGAGGTCCCAGATGTTGGATCATGCTTTTTTATCCACTTTACAACTTTATGTCTTTTCAGTGGTGCATTTAGTCCAGTCACTAAATGAACTGATTTCAATAATCAGATCTGATTTCAATAATCCGATTATTGAAATATGAGAGTTTATTTTTTCCATAAGACTCTTGGGGGTTGCTTTATTTTCTTTTAAACTTTACATTTTTTTATATATATGTGTGTATTTTCATTTTTGTGGGTGCTCTGTAAGATCTGTTAACTTGGTGTTTGCCTGTACTTATGTGATGGTCATCACTGTTTTTCTTTTTCTTCTTTTTCTGTATCCAAGACCTTTTAAAGCACCTTCTGAAAGGCTGGTGTGGAGGCAGCATATTTCTTAGGTTTGAATGTCTAGTAAAAATTTCAATTATTTGTTACTGATGAAGCTAAGCTTGGCAGCGTAGGAAATTCTTGGTTGGAATTACTTATCTTTAAGAATGTTAAAAATAGGACTGCAGTCTCTATTGGCTTGTAGTGCTTCTGCAGACAATCTGGAGTGATTCTAATGGGCTTTCCCTAGTAGATAATCTGATCTTTCTCTCTCTCTGCCTTTAGCAGTTTTTCTTTCATGCTTACTTTTTTGGGGTGTATTATTATGTGTCTCAGGGTGATCTCAGGTGATAACTTGTGGGGGGGGTCTCTGGATCTCTTGTGCTTGAATAATCATGTCTCTGGTGAGATAGGGATGTTTACTTAGATTACCTCAAGGTGTGCTTGTTTCGTGGTATTCTCCATTTCCTTTTGTACTTCAAGAATACCAGAGAGGTGTAGATTTGGCTTCTTGAAATGTCCCACATTTCTTGGAGGCTTTGCTTATTCCTTTTGAGTTTTTTTTTTTCCTATGTTTTTAACAGATTGTGTTAACTCTATATTTTGGTCTTTAAGCTCAGAGATTATTTCCTCTGCTTGATTGATTCTGTTCCCTATGTTTGTTTGTTATTTATTTAAAAGATGAATTTCTTCATTTTCATTATTTCATAATAGACTTTTTAAAAATTGGTCAACTCCACTTTTATTTCCTAGATTAATTCATTAATTTTGCTTCTTGTTTCTCTTGGTTTCTGTTGATTTTTACCATCCAATGTATGACTTCTGTGACTATCATATGGGGCTGGTTATTCTGAGGGATTTCCATTGTTTGTGCTCTAATGACTTTTTTTTTTTTGTGCAGTCTCTTTAGGACTTTGAGGGTTGCCTGTATTTTTTTTCTTGACTTGTAACAGGCTTATTTTCCTTCTCTACAATTTGATCACTCAGTGTGGGGGGAAAAGCATTCACTTCTGTTGCTTACTCCATTCTGTGGCAGTTTTTTGTTATTGCAGGTTCTCTTTCCTGCTGCTAAACTAGTCAATCAGTTTTCAGCTTTTGCTGCATGTGACCAATGACTGGGAGGGGGTAAATTGACTTGTCTTGGAATCACTCACCTCACTCCTTCACTAGGCAGGACTCAGGTCCTGTACTAGCCTGGCTCATGGTGGAGTTGGGGCTGCCAGTTTCTCACTCCTACCATCACTTTCTGGTCTCTGTGTGTACAAGGGGACCCTTGCTGTGTGCAGGGTGTATCAGTGGCTGGGTCACTACTCTTTGCCTTGCCCAGCAAGAGAGGCTTCAGTCTGTTTCTTCACTAGCTGCTGGAAATGGGTGTGCCAGTTATTTTCACTCTGCAGGTGGTTTTGTTCCCCATTTCACTTGAGCTCTTGTTGCCCCCAGCTGTGCCCTCACCAGGACTCCTCCTACATGGAACCAATGACTTATGCAGTTAAGAAGGGGTGAACTGACTCAAACATCTTACTATCACTCACCCTTCTCCTTCTTCAACATTGCTTCCAACTTTGTCTGAGCCTGGAACAGGGTGACGAGTGGGGCTCCTGGAATTTCATGTCTGCTGTTGCTTTCTGGTCTCTGTGCATTCAAAGTGACCTCACTAGGTGCAAAGTGTTTTCCCCAAAGAAGTGTTCAGGGTGTCTCTGTCAGTTGTTGACTGGATCTTCACTCTCTGTCTTGCTAGGCAATAGAGGCTCTGGTCTGTTGCTCCACAGTGGTGACCTTATCTTTCTTGATTATAAGTTTCATAATTCAACTGTGTTCATATCTTCAATATATTTTGTTGCGCATATTGCCCATATCCCACCCATATATTCTTTCCTCTTTACTATCATTAGCATTACTTTTCATAAAATAAATCTTATTACTTTTCCACTCACACCTTTTTGCTGATTTTCATTTTCTAAAAAAGTTTTACAATATGGTTCCAACTCAATGTGTTGTCATATATAAAGCACACACATTAGGCAGGATCTCATCATATCATGTGTTTAATGCATCAACTTAGTTAACTTCATTCCATGATCCTCTGCCTCATATGCTGTTTACCACAATCATGGTGAACTCTTCATAATCATCTAAATATAATTCGAGAATATTATTTTAGATTGTTTCATGTCTTTCTGCCTTTTATTCTGTCTTCACTCATCAGTGTCTTTTTTAGTAGTGTCAGAGGAGGTGCTTGTGGTCTTCCTGACTTGGAGTAGCTGTTACTACCTCTAGATTCCCTAGCTTTTTGCTTGGGCAGTGCTGAAACAGTAGCTGTATGGGCCTTGCTATTTGTTTCAACACCCATAAAAATATTGCACATTGGTAGAACTGAGTCATATCTGAAATTACGGTGAAGTAATAACATAGAAACTTATTTACAGAGTGGAAAAGATCCCGATAGGCTATTAGAAGTGATCTCAGTTAGTTCATTTATAAAATATGTCTTTACCCTTTAAATATTGACATCCCTACATCTGGTATTGAAAACCATTCAGCTAGCAAGGAAAACATGGTCTTGTAGGGGGAAAATGACTTTAAGATGTAATTTTAATTGTCTAAGGTATCATGTGGCAGGCAATTAAAAAGTTTTTGCTTTGACATTTTATGAAAAATTTAAATATCTTATAAATGACTTTAGATAGTGTTCTTCCAAAGACATTTCCCAGAGTGTGCCTTGGAAATTATGGATGAATAATCTTCAACCCAGGTGACACACAAGGACCTGGGAGATCTCAAGAGTTACAGAAAAACGGAATATCAAGTGGTGCCTCAGATGCGTTTGAATTGTAAACACTTCAGGATTCTTTAGGAGTACTTTAATCCATCCTTTTGGAGAACTGCTATCACATTTCAGGTTAACACTGTGTCTTATTTTTAGCTTATTGAGAAATGCAATCTCCAGATGTGCTTTTGGTAATGCCAAAATTTTGCAGTGAACATATTTATAGACAGTACAATTGCAGGAAAATGACTAAAACATTAAATGTCAAACTTAAAGTTTCATTATATGTGCATTTTTAATATTACTTAGTACTAAAAATTTAATATAAAAAACAATAGTCCTTTTTTGAAACCCACATTTCCAGACCCCAGTCTATTACCCAGAATTAGTGACTTTCATTGTTTTATTTTTACCCTCATATTTTAAACAATGTGCTTACAATTTAACTTTTTTCAGTATCTATTTTAGACTGTATACATTAATTGACTTCTAGTGATTCAAGGATTCATCCTGTCTACATAGCCATTCTTCACCTCTATTTTTCTCATCTACCTAAGATTCTGCTCCATAATAATAATTAGTTTTATTTTTTTTTTTTGTATTATTACCATTTTGAATGTCATGCTCTATAATGGGTCAAGTGGTCAATTACAATTGTTTCCTTTATTTTATAGCTTTAAATTTTACTTCAATTGATAATGACTCTGATTTTTCAACACTTTTTAAACACTTAGCTGCTGCTAAAATACTCTGGGAGACACTTCAATCGCTTAAAAATTATTGTCCAAATGTTTAAACATTTTCAATGATCCATCAGGGCTGTTTTGTTTTGTTTCATGGTTTGTGAAACTCTCTCACCTTGGTCAACTCTCTTTTAATGTGACATGCTCTCTGGAGTTAGCATTCACAGTTATGATCCGCCAATGACTCTTGTTTCATGGATCATGTATCTTTTTTGCTTTTTTCTTTATGACAGTGTTGAGCATCCTCTGATAGCTTCCTGCTTGCTGCTGTTATGCATAAAAGAAAAGACAATCTGTGAGGGGCTAGGTTACATAGTATGATAGAATAATCAATGCAATAATTTTAAAAAGCATATATTGATCAATGGAACAGAATAGAAAGCCCAGAAATAGACCTACATAAATATTGTCAACTAATCTTTAGCAAAGGAGCTAACACAAAACAGCAGAGCAAAAATAGTGTTATCAACAAACAGTGTCGGAATATCTGAAGACATCCATCTTCAGAACTATAAGTGTTTATAATATTCACACAAACTAACTCAAAACGAATCATAGGTCTAAGTTTAAAACATAAAACTGTAATCCTAGAAAATTTAAAACCCAAAATTGAAAACATCCTAGAAAATCTCAATGACTTTATGTTTGATGAGATTTTAGATTTGATATCATAAGTATAATTCATAAAAATATTAATAAGCTGAATTTTATTAAAATTAATATTTCCTGTTCTTCGAAGGACACTCTCAAAAGAATGAAAAGATAACTCACAAATTGGAACAATATATTTTCAAAAGACATATATAGAATGACTGTTACGAAAAATATACAAAGAACTCAAATCTCAATAGTAAAAAAATGAGTACCCAACTATAGAATAAGACAGAAACCTTAATGGACATTTCATCAACTCAGGGACTTAGGCTGCTAGAGATTTCCTTTCGACATACTTCTAATTCTCCACAGTAGCAGAAATCGGAAGAGGACATGGCCATCTTCACATTAGCTTTTAGAGTTCTGAAGAAGTAGCACATTTTGTTTTTATTCACCTTTTCTTGGTCAAAGTAAGGCAAGGGAAATATTAAGGAAAATTGTGAAAAGTGATAAAAGCCTCAGTCAACCTTTGTGATGTTCATTTGAAAACAGCATCTTGACACAAATCCTACCACCTTAGTTCTTTCATCCAAGCCAAAAACAGAATTAACTTTTATTTTGATGGTTTTATTTCCCCAGTTCCTTCCATGTGTAGCCACTCCTCCTTCAATGTCATCGACAGATAATTACATCAACATTGCTCCCTGCCTGCATTGCTGGGAACACCCAGTCTCTCATGTATAGTACACAACAACACATGCCACACTCAGTTTATGCCATTTCTTCACCTCTCTTTCCCAATAGCATAGTTTAATAACCAAGGACATTTTTTCTTGCATATAGCACATCAGTGATAATCTGTCACCATTGTCTTATTCCTGTGACTTTTAATAAGAAATACAATAATGACCACATCAAAATATCATTGAGAAATAGTTTCAGTAAAAAGACTTGTATTGATACGAGTAGACCTTACCTTTCATGCTGTGTCTTCAAATTGCCAGAATCATAATCGCTTGCTCCACTGAAGCATCTTGCCTTGGAAAATGGGGAGACATCGTTATCCCTATGCACTGCCTCACCACCTCTAATGAGCCTATTTTCAGCTTGGCCACAATTATTGGGGCTACTGAGTATGTCTCCAAAAATTTCCCCAGAATTTTGGAATTTTATCTACCCCTCCAAACTAGTAGTAGTCATGTCGTTAGTGGAAAACAAAAAACAAAAATAAAACAAAAAACAAACAAAATATATGTGTGTGTGTGTATATATATATATGTATATATTTCTATTATTAAGTTACTGATTAAAAACACCAAAAGGTTTTTATAATTGTTGTTTCTACCTTAGACTGAAAATATGCGACATGTAACTGTTCTTTGGCATGATCCTTCTAATATTTGGAAATCCACAAAACTGTATTTGAGCTTAATTGATTTTTTTAACTTGATGGCTGAGTAGATTATTTTGGACGGAATCAGCAGTCTTTTTTACAGTAATTTTTACTGTCATCTATTGACTATTCTCAATAGCTGGAACTAGTTGGAAAATCTTCATAATTTAATGTATATTGTTTCCAATTGACTTTGTAAACCCATTCTGCATTCTACTACTGATGATATACTTATTCCAAATTAAACATTTGAAACATGCCTTAGTAAGTATAGTCTTGTCAAACCTACAAGGAGATGGAAGAAAATGAGGATATCGATTTTTTAATATTTAGTAAGTTTGAAATATGCTTGAAATTCAAATGCAAGGGACAAGTATGTTTCCTCAGAAAGAGTCTAGATTTAAAATGACACATGGATTTTTAACAATGCAATTATAGTGTAATCTGAAAATGTTTAGCAACATGATACTTACAGAATATCCTACTCAAAAGCATAGTGCCATTTTTTGCTTGCTGTTTAAAGGCTGCATGATAGTTCTCCAAAATGTAAAACGTATAGTAGTATTGAAGATATTGGGATAAGAGTAGATTTTCTTTATTTTTATTGTGACCTCATATTTTCGTAGAAACCATTTATCTTTGTTAAGGAGACTTGGGCCTTCTGATTTGTGAAAGTCCTTTCACAGGACAGTCAGTATTCTTGTGGTTTTACCAATCTAGAGCTGTTAGTGTGTTTATGCCACAAATGTGTGAAAGCTTTAGTTATTCTATTTATTTATTTACTTTCATACACTTGTCCATTTACTTGAAGATTATTTTTCCAGCACGGAAACCTGGATGCTAAAGATGTAAACTTTCTTGGCACTTCTATAGGTCAGAGAATAAAGTTTTCTAACCCTCTTTAAGAAAAATGACCACTCCTTTCCAAATTTCTGCCTTGCAAAGTCTAACATTAATTTTTTTTGTCATTTTTACTTTCTGCCTCCTGCCTCTGAGGAGAGATTCCCCACTTCTCTGCTGTGCTCTCTGGATTTAGAAAAAGTTTGATGGCATTAAGCCTCTTCCTTGTCTTCCTGTTTTTGTATCTGGGAAATGGGAAGCCCTGTCAAGACACTAAATGGAGAAGAGATAAGTCAGTATGATTGGTTGGAGCCCCAGCTACCCTCTGCCAGAACACCTCCCTCTGGCAGGCTGCAGCTGTGTCAGAGTATTGTAGTTTCCCTCGGGGGTGGTCCTCTCCACAGAGCCTTCTCCATTTCCAGGTGCAGGGAACAAAGCCTTCCTCTTGCCCATCAGTCCCAAAGTTGCTAATATCTCATTTCATAGCCCAGGGTTCAGCCTCAACCTGTAGAAGTTCCCAAATACTGCCTGTATCTGAAAAAAAAAATCAGTCCTTTTAGTAAAATCTCCTTGCTGTATCTTAATCTGACTATGCTGTCTGTTTTCTGTTTGGACTGTGGCAGACTCAGGAATCCTGTTTATCCCCAATGCCTGGAATTTATTAACACATAAATGCATTTACCTTTGATTTTGTTTTATGTGTGCAAACACTTTTCTATGTCTCTCTTTTTCTCCCTCTCCTGTCCTTGTATGCCTTTGTGTGTGTTTGTGTGTACATGTGCATGAATGCTATAAAAGAATGAGGACATTTCTTACCATCACACTGACAAAATCTGCTATGATTGTATGCAAGTATAAACTTGGATCCTACTTCTGGAAAGAATTCTGGTAAAATGCCTAGAATGTAACTTCAGTGATTTTCTTCAGGGATCCTTAAATAATACAAAAAGGTAGAGATATAGGAAGGAGGCAAAGAGAGATCTCTGGATGAGTTCCATTAAAGAAGAATGATAACAAAAGTAAACTTGCATTATGGTTTGACAGTAAAATTCAGAATACAGCATAATCTCTCACTTTAATAGCCATAAACACGTAAGCTAGGCATGCTTGCTTGTTTTGTCTGAATTTTTGTTGTCTTATTAAATATACAGCAAACTATGCTTGCAGTTCAAAAGTTAGGTAAAAACAACTGCATCATGTGGATTCCCAAGTGCTGTTGGCAACATGAGAGACTGGAGTTTATAAAGAAAAGGCTGTATTATATTTTTCTTAGCCATGAAGGGCATAGAGCCCTGTGTGTCAAGGGCTATTTAAGATGAGCACTTAAGAACATGGGCGAATCCGTTTGAAATTTTGAGAAACAAGCAATTCTTTTTTTTCTCTTTTTGAGTCGAAATCTCACTCTGTCGCCCAGGCTGGAGTGCAGTGGCACTCTCACGGCCACCGCACCCTCGACCTCCTGGGTTCAGGTGATACTTCCGCCTCAGCCTTCCAAGTAGCTGGAACTACAGGTATGTGCCACCATGCCCAGCTAATTTTTTGATTTATTGTATACATGAGGACTTGCCATGTTGCCCGGGCTGGTTTCGAACCCGTGGTCTCAGGCAATCCTCTTGCCTCTGCCTCCCAAAGTCAGCACTAGGATTATAGGCATGAGAGAAATATGCAATTCCTTATTCAATTGCTTTTGGAATTATTTTTTTCTTTATTTATATATTTTCTTTTTATTTGGTAGAGGCTAGGTCTTGCAATGTTGCTATGGTTTCTCAAACTCCTGGGCTCAAGGGATCTTCCCACTTTGGCCTCCCAAAATGCTGGGTTTACAGGCTTAAACCACCATGCTTGGTTGGCTTTCATTTTATGGTGAGTAGTGAATTTACTTAGACAACTTCTTGTAACTGCTAATGTACTATAAATTAGTTGAAATTACAATATATTTTAACTATTAATGGTCAGGGACATAAAATCTTTGGCTCTAAAATTTTCCTATAAGTTGTAATTCCTGGGAAGAAGATGCATAAGAAGACAGTGATTGTTACAAGCAGATCAGTCAGGATGGATAATTAAAAGACAAGGTAGGAACATAAAATAGACAAGAACAAATCACGCAACAATTGGCCAAATCATCTTCTCACAAACTATAGCAACTTTATGACAGCTCTCTTCAATTTGTGAAATATGTTAGTGAATATTTAAAGTTTAGATCAGAATTTATATAAGTACATCTACTAATCATCCTGAAGTCTGAATTTTCCTGGGAGAGAACACGAAGAACTGTAGACATAAATATTTTTTTCAATCCAGATGCAAATAAACCAGCCTAATTTTCTTAATCCCTACCACAACTCCAGCATTAATCTGTTTTAAATCTGCTTTCTTTTGTGAGAAGTTCACTGTAGCAGCAACTCTATTTGCTTAGGTGAAGAATTTCTGTTTTTTCTCCAAGAAAATGTAAAGAAAAAATTAAAATTTATTTTATAGAATAAAAATATAAAATAATTACATTGAAGACTTAAATGTCAAAATATCAAGTAAAGACATATTGTTCCACAGTGGAAACATTATTCATTGAGTCCTCTTTTACTCAGAAGTAAAATAATTTGAAAGATCTAGTACCAGGTGAAGTGGGGACCAAAGGGAGGCCCATACTTTATCTGTATGATGATCACATGTGTACCTAATCCTGCCACATCTTTAAAATTAAAAAAATTTAAAAAAGAAAGATCTAGTGGAACTGGATAACAGGCTGAACTGAAAATGTCTACCTGCTCAGATCTATGTATTGAAAATAACAGTAATCTTAGCCAAAACAAATTGACAGCTTGTATGAGACAGGCATTACTCAAAGACCTTTTTATATTACAGTATATATTTTGTTTTTTACATTTTTCACTCAGAATTGCTGGAATATGCATGCAAAGTTTATATTCATTTGACTGCGATGTTGGGAAAATAAGTCTTAAAATTCCTAAATTCTCATTTGCTGATATGATTTTGTGAGTTTATGCCAAAAATGTGAATGACTTCTTATAGCTAGTATATGCATAATTTGGATTTAAAATATAACAAGTAATGATTTTATAGCTAGCTAAATAGTTGATACGAGCAGGGACCATATAATAATGATTTGGAATAAAGTAGCAGAAAAGTCAACTTGAATTGTTGCAAGGATTATTATTGACTCATATAAACTATTTTTTATATAAAATAGATGTCCAAAAGATTGAGAAGTGATCCAAAGGCCATTCTGACTGCTTTTTAATATACAGAGTTGGTTTCTTACGATGGTTGTTGTCCTTGTAGTGCTGAGACTATTGCAGAAATATTCATTGCAACATGATTCCTCATTAAGGATCAACCAGATATTAAGGATGCTTTCTGAAGTTCTCCCAGAGAAAATAAGGAGGCTTATTTCTCAAAAGATGCAAACATACTTTCCCTCACTTATCACTAGCCCTAATGGACAACAATCTCTCTGAATAGAATGTTGTAGCAAGGATTCTGACACTGTCTCAATTAGTTTGATCACATTTTAGTCATTAAATAAATGTGGAGGACATCATATTCATGTACTGCATGAGGAAAAGATTTTTGCTTGAGCAAAAGAAGAGAAAAGGAAAGATATGATTTTGAAGAAGCAACATAAAATTTACACAATTTATAACAACAACAAAAATGTTATTTTGTTAAAACAATGCACCTGGCTGGGCTCAGTGGCTCAGCATGTAATCCCAGCACTTTGGGAGGCCAACGTGAGCCCAGCAGGTCGAGGCTGCAGTGGCTGGGAGTGTTCCACTGCACTCCAGTTTGGATGACAGAGTGAGACTCCAACTCAAAAAAAAAAAAAAAGCACCTGATGTAAATAAAACATTTGCTGCCCTTCATACCCATTAATATCACTAATATCAAGTACTTCAAAAATTAATTTAAAATGGTTGCATTTTTGGATAGCTGAAGATGTCCATAAGTCCTCATAAATTTTCAACACTTTACATATATATTACGTTAAACTGCACCAAAATTCATGGTTTCAGAAAAACTAGAAGGCATGGTACCTTACAAACTTAAATATACTGGCAAGTTGAAAAGTGTATATTTATTTCTAGCAGAGAAAAACACTTGAGTTCATGCACAGATCTTTGTGGACAGCAAGAATATCAAAACAAAACACCAGGAAACAAAACAAGCAAGTGCAACAAAAACAAACAAACAAGAAAAAATAAATTATTTGGAAGACAGAGAGAAAAGGTGGCATTGAGGGCAGAGTGCACAGACACAAGTGAGGTAGTCTTGGGAAGAAAGTGCTTCTGAAGGAGAAGCAGGTGAAAAGGAAGCTGAAGCTGAGCTTTGGAAGAGGGTGATGAAAAAAAGAAAGAGGAGAGGGAAGGGCAAGACTCAGAGGAACAAGACTTGGGGCAAGATTGTAGGGTGAGTCTTAAATAGACTCCTCTGTATATGCTGTCACAATAGAATAATGCAACTAAAACCATGGGGAGGAACCACAATAGGAAAGACAAGAAGCACATAAATTGTGTGTGTAATAGGCAGAAGTCAAAGACACCATTGTCACTAACACAAGAGTAACACACAAGGAAAGACATTTTTTAAAATGAGCATAAGCACATCAAAACAGATATAAATGCAAAGGTAGCCACTGGAACAAAAAATATGAACATTTTTAAATTCCAAAATAATACATAAAGAACAATGGCAGAACACAGTGAAAAAAAAACAGCACATAGAGTACACACAGTAATAATTATAATAATGTAATAAGATGGGGAAGATATCAAAATCAACTTATCTCAATAAACAAAATTGTATTAACCCACTTATTTTTTAAACAATCTACTTTCAATTCAACTTATGAAGACCTACCTGTGTGCTGTATATGAGACACAACACATCTAAAACAAGGTAAGTCAAGTGGCAAAAGATAAGGAGTTTGCCAAAAGAGTACCAGGCAAATGAAAATAAAAGCAGTTTATGGTTTTAATACAAAAAATGAAAATACAAGTCAAAATCACTGAAGGAGCCAGGGAAAGATACATTACAATGTTAAATCACGATTTACAATAAAGACATACACGAGAATATACAAGCACATGAAAGCAACTTTATAAAGCAAAAACTGCAATAGAGTCAAGGAGTTATGGATAGAATTAAACTAATAAAAATATAATATAGAAAACCTCCACTGTCAGCATAACACAGATAAAATTAAGCGTATATAAAAAAGAATATGCAAAACCTAACTGCATAATAAGTAATGTGGATGGTTGCTACAGATACCAAACTATAACTGCAATAATACAGAATACACCTTCTTTTCATGTGCACTTGGAACATTTATTTTTTAAAGTTATAAAGATAACATCAACAAATTCCATAAAGTAGAAGTATATTTTTAAGTTTCTGATAATGCATTAAAACTAGACAGCTAGCAGGGTCCAGTTGCTCATGACTATCATCCCAGCACTTTGGGAGGCCAAAGCAGGAGGATTGCTTGAGATCAGGAGATCGATATCAGCCTGGGCAACACAGAGAGAGATCTTGTCTCTACAAAATGTCAAAAATTTGCCAGAAATGGTGATG
Source organism: Tarsius wallacei (assembly GCA_963574415.1). Lineage (NCBI taxonomy): Eukaryota > Metazoa > Chordata > Mammalia > Primates > Tarsiidae > Tarsius > Tarsius wallacei. The sequence continues at coordinate 7,095 of CAUYQG010057294.1, read as the reverse complement.
CACACTTGTTTTACCAGTTACTTGGAGGACTGAGGGGGAAGGATCATCTGAGCCCAAGAGGTCGAGGCTGCAGTGAATCATCGTCATGCCACTGTGCTCCAGTCTAAGCAATAGAGCGGGACCCTGAATTTAAAAAAAACAAAAAACACGAACAAAACCAAACTAGATATCTTATAGAAATTGCTAAACCAAAGACCATTTTAACCAGAAAATAAATAAAAAATTTTATTCAATAACTTGCTCAAATTGATATACAAAAATTATAAAATTTTCTAAAATAATAAATTCACAACATATCCTACAAAATATATTTAAAATAATGAAGCATGTATTTTAAGCCTAAAGCACATATAAACAAAATTTTTTAAAAATGTAAACCCAATCTCAACAACAAAAGAAAGTACAAAGATTGGAATCATAAATATAAAACAAGAAGTTACGAAATAGAAAAGAGAAAAAACATAATTCATAATTCTAAGTCTTCTTTGTGAAATAAAAGCAATCCAGTAGGTGAATTAATACAAGACAAATAGAGTAAAATATAGAAAAAAGTGAGATGTAAAAATGAAAACTGTAACAAAATACATTAACGAATAAGAGAATATTTTGCAATTTTATGCAAATGAACTTTAAAAGACAAATACTATAAAATTTATTAAATTTTACATAATTAAAGATAAAATCCTCAAATAGATCAATTTCTGTTGATGGAAAGAAAAAGTAATAAACAAACTATACTTTCTAAAAGCAGAAATCGCAAGGAATTTTACCTTCAACAGCCATACAGATTCAATGCTCAAGAAATTACTCCAGAATATATAAAATAAAAAAGCCAAGTTATTTTTATGACACAACACTAAGATCTATATCTAACTCTAATAGTTTAGTTTCTTAGAGTTGCACCAGCAAACTGCCAAAACCTGGGGAACATAAACAACAGAAATATATTGTTTTACAATTCTGGGGATTAGAAGTCCTAAATGAAGAAGTAGACAGGGCCGTATCCCCTCTTTAATCTGTGAGGGAATCCTTTCTGGCCTCAAAAGAAAAACAATCATTATCGACTAAACTTCAGAGTAAACATAAGGACAATTTGCAATCATCAAATAAAAGTGATTAAAAAGAACATTCTGAGGCATTTTAGACAATCAATATTTATAATGAAATGATCAAAAAATATTCACTTTATATACAATAAACAAATATTTTTAAAGTTTTATCAGGATTTTAACAGTCTCTGCTAATTAAATAAAAAGCAATCAAGCATTTTGAAAATATTCAATATTAAATTCAACTTCTAAGATGAAATAATAAGAAAAAATACTGATATGGTCATAAAGTTATGATTAGATTTGTGTTAAAACTAAGCATCTACTAAATTAGAAAATAACTTAAGACAAATTGGTGATAATTTACAAATTCTCCAGTATGTCAAAAAATTTATTTTTCTTGTTAACCTAACATATAAAATTCAAAGCTTAGGAGATAGTATATTGCTTTTGTTTATCTTGAGGTCCTGGAAAAAATCAAAATGTGAAATAATATGCAAAAGGTTGTGTCAGTGTAGAAGAGCAAAGGTTTCATTGTGTATAGAGAGTGACAGTGTAAAAAAAGATAAAAATCCTGGAGTTGTGAACAAGTTTATAGAAAACTCATGAATGCCATATTTTAATTTTAGCCTAGTCTATTTATCTGTAGACGATTAAATAAAAACATAGATAAATGATTACTAATTATTTTCTTATTCTGTTACATACTTTCCGATATTTATCAAACACAGAAAGATGTTAAAAAATGACACATTTTAAAAGTTGATGTTAAAATTATTTTTTATATGGATAATATCTATATCTTTATTAGAAGTTTTTTGGTACTAGAATACTTAAAACAAATTGAAATTTTAGGAAATCTCAAATATTCATTGTTACAGAAATAGAGATTTGGAAATATTTGAATATTTGACAAAAATAAAAATATTAGTTATCTCTTAGTTTGTAACAGAGATGCAAACACTTATTTAACATTGCATTAAATAAACATTTGACTAATTCAAATTGAGAAACTAATTGGACCAAAAGAAGTGATTGAACCTATAAGGCTGAAAAAAGAAACCAATGAAAGAGAAGAAGTTACAATAGAAATTTTTTTTCTTTTGTATTGTTTCATTTGTTTTTGTTTGTATAACAAATGGTATGAAATAATATTTTTCTTCTGATAACAAAAGTGATAAATAGGACAACCTTGTTCTTATAACTTTATGCAATCTTGAAATTTGTCCAGATATTGTTTGTAAATCTTTGTGAATTGATTATGAACAGAAATTTATAAAAGAGCAGGAACTTTTGTTTATGACAATTCAATTGATTTTGTACTTTGGATTGTAAGAGATAATTATGAAAATTTATATGGATGGAATAAGTATATTAGGCTAGTATCATAAAGAGTTAAATTTCTCCTGTTTTGTAGTACAGACAAAATGTCTCATTATTTTTAGAGTTACTCTAAAGTATTCAGGCGTTGCTAACTTTGCAGAGATGACATTAGAAAACAGAAAAAAGACCTGGTGTGATTTCTACGTTACAAGAAATTTAATTGTTCCTCTTAGCTCGAGCTTGAACTAATGGTTTTATTAGTTTTGCATACTACATGATGAATTTTGATTTTGACCTTACTTTCAAGTGAATTTATCTTTTAGATAAAAATCATAACTAATTTTATCTAAACATTGTGTATTCATTATTGAGTATAAAGTATTGTAGTAATGGAAATGCAAACAATACACTCACAACACAGGTCCCTGATGTTATCCATAGAAAAGTACAGTATTGTATGTATGACTTGATTTGCAGTATGATTATATATAAAGCAAAGATATGTCTTAGATTTTTAAGCATCCTATGTTCTATACAGATTCTACTATATTTTAACTTAAAAATAATTTTAGTCAAATGTTTAAGCATTATATCGACAATTATTATTCAATATCTTCTATAATTATGAGTGAATTTAGAAAATATATAATGCAGCATACAATGACACAATTTATAAATAAAACATTAAAATATATATTCAAATGAATGTATATACATATACACAAACTATTGACTGGAAAAATACCATCAGAAGATGTAAAAATGGAAATATAATCTTTAAAAAGTATCTTCAACTGTATATTTTAGTTCATTATTTAGTTATAATATTTATTTATTATTTTAGCACCAGGTTTTCTTAATCTTGTGCTACTGATATTTTAAATGTATACTTTTTTAATAGGTTGATGTTCTGTGCATTTTAAAATATTTAACAATGTCCCTGGCCTCTACCTATTAAACACCAATATTTCCCTACTGGTTGTGATAACCAAAAATATCTTCAGATACTTTCAAATGGCCAAAATCATCCCTGGTTGAGAAACATGTTAAAAATACATCCCTTTCAAATAGCATTTAGACTTATCTTATGAGATATATTATCAATAGATATACTTTTATTTGTAAAATTGATATTAGATATTAATACTCAAAAAGATGCACCACTGCCAAATATGTTTTTAAAGTTATAACATAATGGGAGGATACAAATTAATGCATTTTAAATATTTATTTAGCAATAATTTATTGACTCAGTTATGGTCAATGTAATTTCGTATAACAAACAATTCTTGAGTCTACAGAGGAAATATATTCGTCTTTCTTATTTCCTAAGACTGTATTGAGTTTTTGTTCATCTCATCTTGCCTCAACTAGGTTTGACTGGTTCAGATAGGCCACTGGTCAGGTTTGAGTGTCTTCTAATGCCCATACTGGGTCTACTGCACCCTAGGGTATGGTTTTCTTATGACAATAGTAGAAACTCAGAAGGGCAAAATAAATTATTAAGCATGTTTACAGTTTCTACTCAGGTCACCACCATTAAAATTCTACTTGGCAAAGAAAGTCACATGGTCAAATACTAAGTGAATGAGGACGTTATTAATCAATCGTCTGTCTTCTCAGGTGGGACAACAGAAGAGTCACTTGGCACAGGACATACATGTAAAGCCATATTGTAGGACACTTCTGCAAAAAGTTGCACATAGAATTACAATGTGATATAGCAATTTCACTCCTACATATAGACCTAACAGAAATGAAAACAGATGTTTGTGCAAAACTATGTATATGAATGTGTATGGTAGCTTTATTTATAACAGCCAAGAATGAAAGCAACTCAAATGTTGATCAACTGATGAATGGAAAAATAACATGTGATATATGAAGTCTGACAATTAAGTTTGCAAACTCATTCTAGAAAAACATTGCTGAATATCACTATGGTCAACTTTGAAGTATTTCCTTGGGAAGCTATGCACTGATGCCAGCACCGAATTCACCAATCAAAGCAATTTTGGAACTTTTTTTCTGAAATGGCCATCAGAGCTGTCATCATATTACACTTGATGTCCTGAATGTCATCAAATGTCTTCCTTTCAATATTTACTTTATCTTTGGGTAAAGAAATAAGTCACTGGGGACCAGATCAGGTGAACAGGGAGGGTATTCCAATGCGGTTATTTGTTTATTGGCTAAAAACTCCCTCACACACAGTGCTGGGTTTGTTGGTAAGTTGCTATGATGCAAGAGTTCCTTCAGGACCATTTTTGCACATGCCTTTCTCATGCCGAGATTTTCAATTACAATTTTTGTAACTCTTTCTCTATCAATGTTTATTTGGTTTGCTATGCTTCTCACAGTCAGTTGACAATTTTGATGCACAATTTGATGAATTTTTGCAATATTTTTGTTAGTTCTGCTCGTTACTGGCTGTCCTGACCCCTCTTCATCAGTGATGCTTTCTCTTCCCTCAGAGAAATGATTAACCCATTTGTGCTTTGCTGTTTTCTTCATGGCATTATCCCCATAAACTTGGACTAACATGTCCCTGATGACATTTCCATTCTTTTCAAGTTTAAAAGAAATTTAATGTTTGTTTGTTGCTCTGATTCAAGCTCCGGCATTCTTGTGATGGCACACAAAATATGCAACAGCAATAATGAATGCCACTCGGCAAAAAAGACGTCAACACAAACACAGCTGTGAGACAATGATATACTAAGGTGATGCAACCTTACCAAGTTGTCTACACAGTGCTGACAATGTAAGCACACGGTGGCAAGTTGACAAACTTAATTTTCCGACCTCTTATTCACATAATTGAATATTTAACAATAAAAAGAAACTGATTACCAATACAAATGAAGTACTGAGCATGTAACTCCATGAGTGACCATTGAAAACACTTTTAAGAGAAATAAGCCATTTATTTAAAAAAATAGACTATAGTTTCTTTAATATGAAATGTTTAGAATGGGCAAATTTACAGAAACAGGGGGTAGATGAGTAATGTCATAGAGATGAGAAAGAAATAAGAAGAAAATAGAGATTAACTGCTAATGAGTATGAGGTTTATTTTAGGGAAAACAAAAATATTCTAATATTAGATTTTGGTGGTAGTTATGTAACCCTGGGAACAAATAGAAATCATTAAAGTATGCACTTTAGAGTAAGTGAATGGCATAATACATGAATTATATCTCAATAAAACTGTATTTTTAATACAACTTTATTGAAGAATTGAAAATCAATACCAAAAATATGATCTCCCCAAAGTCCTCTATTTGGTTACCCTTATTTACCTTCTTTCCCAATGTAGCATATTCTCACCTGTTCCCCTTGACACTCTAATGATCTATTAGCATAATGACAACTACTTTCTAAAGTGTTTTTTGTCAATTTAAAAATATTTCTCTTTTCTTTTTTGCTTCATAGCTTAAACTTTTACTGAACGAATATAAAGTTCTACAAAGCAAATTTCAGAAGAGCAAAGAGAACAAAAGAGAATTTATTGCAGTGATCAAATTAACAATGGATTTTATCATAAAATTGAGGGCTATTTTTTAGAAAAAGTTCTCAGAAACTTTTATCAAAAAAGAGAAAATAATTCAATTATATAATCAGAGTAATAATAAAGAAAGTGAAAAATATAAAGATTATCAAGAGAAAATTAATGGTATAGAAGATTTGAAAAATTTCATGGAAACTAATAAAACACCAACTTTTATTATTATTATTATTATTTTATTATAAAGATGTGGGGTACAATTCAGAGTTAGGTATACAAATATTGATCATGTTGTTGAGAGATACCCCTCCCTTCCCTAGCAGTTTCCCTCAACTGCCAATCCCACCACCCCCTCCTGACAGTTTCCCATTACTGCCAAATGCTTTCTTATAGTATTATAATTGTTCAAGGTCTGCTTATGAGTGAGAACATATGGTACTCTGTTTTTTGTTCTTTGTTTCTGTGATAGATCACGGAGTATGATCGACTCCAAATCCATCCAAGTTGCTGCAAAGTCCCATATATTTGTCCTTTGATATGGCTGCATACTATTCCATTGTGTTTGTGTACCACATTTTCTTTATCCAGTCCAACTTCTATGGGAAACAAGGTTGGTTCCATGTTTTTGCTATTGTGACTAGAACTGCAACAAACATACATGTGCAGGTTTCTTTTTTGTAGAATGATTTGAGTTCCTCCAGGTATATCCCCCAGTAGGGTAATTGCTGGTTCATATGGAAGGTCAATTTCTAGTTCTCTCAGAAATAACCACACTGTCTTCCAAAGAGGTTGCACTAGTTTGCACTCCCACCAGCAGTGTAGAAACGTTCCTTTTTCTCTACATCCTTGCCAGCATCTGTTGTTTGTTTTATTCATGATGGCAGTTTTTACTGGGGTTAGGTGGGATCTCAATGTGTTTTGATTTGCATTTCTCTGACGATGAATGAGGCTGAGCACTTTTTCATGTGTCTGTTGGTTGCCTATATATCTTCTTCTGAGAAGTGTCTATTCATGTCTTTTGCCCACTTTTTAAAGGGGCTTTTGTTTTTTTCATTTCAGCGCATTTGAGTTTCTTGTAGATCCTAGATGTTAGGCCTTTGTCAGATATACAGCTGGCAAATATTTTTTCCCATTCTGTGAGCTGTCTCACTGCTCTCTTGATGGTTTCTTTTGCTTTACAGAAGCTTGCCAGTTTGATGAGGTCCCACTTGTCTA